>JAVGWX010000021.1:44661715-44904215 GCA_036924085.1 Ariolimax columbianus
AACACAACACAGAACGGAGGGGCAGGGGTATTCCTGAGCCTACCAAATGGTAGAAAAATAACACTGTCAGTGGCAACTGGAAAATACTCAAGCAATTTCAGAGTGGAGGCAGAGGCACTGAGGGCTGCAGTAGAAGCAATGCTCATAGGCGAAAGCAATGAAAGCCAGCCAGTCCTGTTTACAGATGCCCTGGCCGTAGTTACAGCACTAAAAAGCCAGAAAAAAACCGAACTTAATGATTTAAGAGCAGTACTCTGTCAACTATGCCAGCAGTCCGCACCAAAAAGAGTAGTGGTACAGAGGGTTCAATCCCACTGTAACACCCAAGGCAACGAGGAGACAGACAGACTGGCAAAAGAAGGTGTAAGACTACCACAACCAGATTCTAGTGTGACCTACGAAGAGTCCAACAGGTTTATTAGGGCCAGATACATGGCCAAATGGGAAACAGAACATACTGGCTACACACAAAAATGATGCCTACTGCCAGTTGAACAGAAGAGAGCAGGTCGTGGTCTTCAGACTCCGCACAGGCCACAACAGACTGAGGTACCATCTATTCAATAAACTGAAGATAGGAGGCACTGACGAATGCACTTGTGGTACAGGGAAAATGACCGTTGAACATCTGCTGCAAAATTGCCCGACATACGAGGACCAGAGAAAGCATTTGTGGCCATCACCAGTGCCAACAATAGACAAGCTCTATGGCAGGATGACAGCTGCTTTTTTCGAACAAATTCAAGTTGACGTCCGACAGCGTACGAAGAAGAAGAAGAAGTCTGTCCTGTACACTTTTCTGCAGCTCCCTTCATATTCTCCTTTCTGTTCTAGCTACCCACATGCAAAACGCGTACCCAAACTACTATTAGATTAAGTAAGGGAACCAGGAAGGGATCCAGTCACCTTACCTTATCTTATAAATATAAAATATTATAAAATATAAAAATTAAAATATGAGTTCTATAACACTTTATTCCTGACCCCAGTTGCTGTTATGACACAGCCTGTATAATTGTATTTTTCAGTATTAATAATTTTCAACTTCCACACATCTCGAGCATTGACATCACATCATCGTCTCCCGTCACGTTATCTGTGTATACCACTTCATGTCATGACAGCGTCATCTCATATCTCTAAGATTAGCGCACGCATTCCCATGACACATGATGGTATTTGTTTGTTTAGTTCAAGTGCCTTCACCCCGGAAGGGGGGAGGGTGGGGTGGGAAATTGGCTTTATAGAACCTCCCACCCCTTCCACCTCTAGTCTAGATGGTACAATCAGCACGACTATTTGATTCTCTCACTTCTCGATCAATGGTTCTCAAGTATTCCTGGTAGCGATGGCCCCCGCGAGAACTCGGGTAGATAATGAGGTTAACTGGTCTCATATTCTTCGAGTATAAGATATTGGCGATCACTGTTCTATGTCTTTTTTTTGTTTTTGTTGCTTACATGTTTGCCTCACTAGTTTCTACTGGCGGAGGCGCGCCATTTTCCACCCCAGACCGTAGTCCATTGGGCGATATTAGGACGCATAAACCAGTGCTTGGATGCATGTGTGAGTCTGTATGTACGTATGCCAGGTTTGTGCGACCTCAGAAGCTAGCCCAACCAAAGTGCAATGGAAGGGCCTCACCATGAGGGCGCGTGTGAAAGTTGTGCAAGAGTGTGACTGTAGGACAGAGTCAAATGAAACAGAGTGAGGTAAGAGGAGAGAGAAGGGGAAGAGTGGCCCCCAGGGTGAGCCTCTCCAGCCTGTTCTAAGTCCATTTTTGAGCATGTTGACCCCTTTTGGGGTACGAGGGCGACTGTAACTTTCCAAGCTTGCCGTAATAGGAGACTAAAGGACGGTGAGATACGGTGGCCTGGGGGTAGTTTACGACCCCAATGTTCGTCGTATCGGGTCCGATTACGTCGTGTTGTTTGACACGGAGTAACCAGTTCTCTTTTCTGACTTTCTTGGCTTCACTAAATTTTTCTTTTTCGTTCAAGGTTTGCCTCTCTGTAACCTACTGACGGTGGCACGCTTCTTTCCGCCACAGACCGTAGTCTTTTAAGCGACATTAAGACGTATTAACCAGTGCTTTACTGGCATGTGTGCGTCTGTATGTACCTATGATAGTTAGGGCGATCTCACTGGTCAAATCCAACCAAAGTGTAATGAAAGGGCCTTACCCTGATGATACGTGTTAGTGTGTGTCTGTGTGTGTGTGTATAAAAAGAGTGTGTATAAAACCCTTGATGAGTTGGAAGAGGTTGCCTTCACTAAACTTAAGTCTGGCACCCATCTATAGACGGCTAGACTGGAGCGTGTCGTGTCCGCGAATTGAATCTGCCACTTCTGCAGCGAACAGCAAACCGTTCTAACAACAGAGTGAGACGGAATAGTGTCAGGATCAAGTGCTGGCTCGCTGATTCTAATGGAGGCAGACAGCTATAAGTCGTTGCTTGCTTGCAGCTCATTCATTGAAAAGTCGCACCGGGAGGTTTCACCCTGGGAGCAACTCTGCTTTCTTCTCTCACCTCACTCTGTTTCATTTGACTCTGTCCTACAGTCACACTCTTGTACAACTTTCACACGCGCCCTCATGGTGAGGCCCTTCCATTGCACTTTGGTTGGGCTAGCTTCTGAGGGCGCACAAACCTAGCATAGGTACATACAGATGCACACATGCATCCAAGCACTGGTTTATGCGTCCTGATATCACTCAATGGACTACGGTCTGGGGTGAAAAATGGCGCGCCTCCGCCAGTAGAAACTAGTGAGGCAAACATCTAAGCAAAAAAACAAAAAACAACTCATTCATTGCTGCATCTTTAGTCTCACACGAGATCTTCTTCTTCGTCTTCATCTTCTTCTTCTTCTTCTTCTTGTTCTGCTTCTTCTTCTTCTTCTTCTTCTTCTTTTTCTGCTTCTTCTTCTTCTTCTTCTTCTTCTTCTTCTTCTTCTTCTTCTTCTTTCTTCTTCTTCTTCTTCTTCTTCTTCTTCTTCTTTTCTTCTGCTTCTTCTTCTTCTACTTCTTCTTCTTCTTCTTCTTTTTCTTCTTCTTTTTCTGCTCCTTCTTCTTCTTCTTTTTCTTCTTCTTCTTCTTTTTCTGCTTCTTCTTCTTCTCTTTCTTCTTCTTTTTTTCTGCTTCTTCTTCTTCTTCTTCTTTTTCTGCTTCTTCTTTTTCTTTTTCTTCTTCTTTTTTTCTGCTTCTTCTTCTTCTCCTTCTTCTTTTTCTGCTTCTTCTTCTTCTCTTTCTTCTTCTTCTTCGTCTTCTTCTTCTTCGTCTTCGCCGTTCATCCAGGAATGGACGTTGTGACGTTAAGCTGTAGCGTGGATCAAACTGCGTTATCTGGCATTTCAGTTCGATCCATCCGATTTCAGCTTCTGTTGGCGAGGTGGTTGGGGGTGGCGGCAGTAGAGGATTTGGCTTCTTATTGCGATCCCTGTTCTATTAACCGGACTACACTAATGTAGCCTTTCTCCAGGGTTATTGTTCAGCTCATGTTCGTTGTCCCTGATGCAAGCAACCGTCTATGAGTCGCTGGTTGCTGTCAGCTAATTAAATTTCATAATATTATTTCAGCTGCAACCAATCGTCAATGCCCTTTCTTGCGCATTGGAAGCATATCTTCTGTTGTTATAGACGCACAGTTGATATATATGCTCCACACATGACATAACCAAACTTGAGAAAGGTGAAACACTTGACAAGAAAGGACAAGATCCGTAACCAGACAACACGTCAAGATCTCCGAGCCCAGTCCTTACCAGAACACAGTGAAGCAGTCTTAACTGCAGTAGTTTGGTCATGTCTGTAGAACGAGAGACGACTGAATACAAGAAGGGACACGATCCGTAACCAGACAACACGTCAAGATCTCCGAGCCCAGTCCTTACCAGAACAGAGTGAAGCAGTCTTAACTGCGGTAGTTTGGTCATGTCTGTAGAACGAGAGACGACTGAATACCACAGCAATTATCGAAAGCCAAACTCGGGAATTCTGACCCCCAAACCACCCTAAAGTACCTTTGGAAGACAACTTATCTTAACTTAACGTCTTTATACAGGTTTATAAGACTGCAGAGTCTGCATACAACCCGTTTTATTAACATTTCCTTGGTTTAAAAGCTATGCGCATCCAATCTATTTTTAAATGCATTAATTGTCCCTGCCTCCACTACTGCCTGTAGCAATGCATTACAAGCATTCTTATTCTCTAAAAAATATTTCCAACTATCTAATCTGAACCTCTCTTTAGTTAATTTGTAGCTGTGTCATCTTGTTCTTGTAGGTGGTTGTATTTTTAAAAAACTTGCAGTAGACTAATTTATCCTTTCCTTTGATTATCTTATAAACCTGTATTGTCACCTCGAATTATTCTCTTTTCTAGACACCGTAGACCGGCTTATATGAGCCTTTCCTCATAACTGTAATTCTGGAATCCCACTATCAGCTTTGTTGTTCTTTTTTGTATCCTTTCCAGCATGTTTATATCTGCTCTACGATAAGGAACCCACACATGTACACAGTGCTCCAATCTAGATCTAACTAATGCTTTATACAATTTGAATAACCTAACATTACATTTGCCCTATTCACTGGTACCTGGACTCTCACCCACCTTACATGTATGGTCTATTATAACCCACATATAGATCGAAGATTGGACTGGAATCGAACCAGGAGAAGGATAGCGGATTGAGCAGTATGTCTATTTCTGGCGAACCTGAACATCTCAAGAAAGTAGAGGAGGGGCTAAGTAGGTAAGTGAATAAGATGACTGGAACTATCATTTTCCTGTCTTAATATGTAATCGGTATACGATTCAACACGCGATACATGGTGTCGTCATTTGGTTTTAATTTCTTTAGTTTAGTTTAGTTTAGGTAACTCAGGATGCATTTATTGATTTGACAAAGACATTTGATACAGTAAACAGAGGAGGGCTGTGGATGATAATGTCTAAGTTTGGCTGCCCAAACAAGTTCATAACAATGGTGAAACAGCTACACGAAGGCATGTGTGCTGGTGTACTAGACAGAAGTGCAATCTCTAAAACGTTTCTAGTATCAAACGGAGTAAAATAAGGATCTGTATTCGCCCCGACTTTGTTCAGCATAATGTTCGCGGCCACGATGACAGACGCCTTCAGATCACCGGAGCTTGGAATACCCATAAAGTACCGCACAGATGGCAAATTACTCAATCCCAGAAGAATGAAGGCCAAAACTAAAGTAGCTGGCGACATAATCAGGGAACTTGTATTTGCTGACGACTGCGCACTAATGAGCAACTCAGAACTGAACATGCAGGTTGGAATAGATCAGTTCTCTGCCGTATGCGAAAATTTTGACCTGACCATAAATGCCAAAAAAAAACAACAGAGGTCATGTACCAACCAGCACCAGGCATGCCGTACACAAACCCAGAGACTACAGTCAGCGGGCAGACGCTGAGTGCCGTAGACAAATTCACATATCTGGGCAGAACGCTGTCAAGATCTGTCAGCCTAGACGATGAGGTGGCAAGCAGAATAGCAAAGGCCAGCACAGCCTTTGGTAGAATGCGCTCAATGGTCTGGGCACGTCGTGGCATCAGCGTTAAGACTAAACTCAAAGTCTACCGTGCAACCATCATTCCAACCCTACTATACGTTTGCGAAAGCTGGACTGTATACTCTGGACATGCACTTCCACAGGTTGCCTGAGGCGAATATTCCACATCCGATGGCAAGATCGTGTCACTGACATCGAGGTTCTCTCGAGGGCTAACATGCCCAGCATCCATGCACTGCTAGAGAAAGCACGACTAGGATGGGCGGGACACCTCGTCCGTATGTCAGGCGAGCGGCTCCCAAAGAAGCTTCTATACGGCGAGCTGAGAGAGGGATGGCGCGAGAGAGGGCGCCCAAAGAAACGTTTTAAAAACGGTCTGAAGGACTCACTGAAAAGTTGCCAGATAGACATCGACACCTGGGAATGTCTTGCGCAAAACAGATCTGACTGGAGAAGCGCAGTCAAATCGGGTGTAGCTGCCGGTGAAGACGACCGTGTTGTGAAAGCCCAGAACAGACGCGAGACGCTGAAATCCCGAGCAGCGGGAACACCATCCCCTTCTATAAACCTCGTGTGCCCGATATAAAGCAGATGTTTTTGTGCCCGCATTGGCCTGTTCAGCCACATGCGGACCCACACCCAACAGGGAAATTTGTGACAAGGATGATGTCGGCGGTCCTCATCGACAACGATGGACAGCTATTAGTTTAGTTTAGTTTAGTCGAAGAATCATTGCACACGGTTTAACCCATAACTGCCCTGTTTTTCTCCATATTTTTGAATAATCTCAGTACAAGGCACGAACTCCGTAGCATCGGGTGGATTTTAAACATTAAAAAAATTTTGTCTGGACAGCGGCTATTAAGTCTACTCTTTTCGATTTCTAACTGCCGAGGGATTTTTTAAATCCAGGGAAAAACAAGAAAGTTCACTTGAAAAAATCTCGGTCTCCACCATGATTTGAACCCGTAATCTCCAGCACCCGAGGCCGACGTCTTACCTCGAGACCACTCAGTTCCCTCTAATAATTTCTTTGTCACCGACTACCATAAAAGTACCTAACGACAATGCGATTGTAGTTAGTTAGTTATTTAGTTAGTTATTAAGTTAGTTATTTAGTTAGTTATTTAGTTAGTTATTAAGTTAGTTATTTAGTTAGTTATTTAGTTAGTTATTTAGTTAGTTATTTAGTTAGTTATTTAGTTAGTTATTTAGTTAGTTGCCCAAAACAAGCGATAAGGGCAACATCGTTAGACGTTTTGCCTTGATGATGTAACCTGCTATGTATTTGGATTATAATTAACTACGCTGGTCATCAACCTCATTGTCTGGTCCCGAGCTGCCTTGGACCAGTGGCAAGACATAAGTCAAGATGACTGGAGGTAACTCAGGATGCAGGCACACTGGTCTTACCTCCCTTGAGACTAGGTGTCGCTTGAAACTTGTGGGATTCGATCGCTCACCGTTTACGGTCATTGCTTTGATAGACGAATGTTTTACCCCTAGACCACAGTAATTTCAATTACCTTGAGCTGACCGCTGTTTTTGTATTTTAGAGACGTTAGTGTGGGATGTCTGTTGTAGAATGCAGATACATAATAAGCGCTTTATTCACAAGACCGCGCATCTTGTTAGGCGCAGTGGTCCTAGTGACACATTTTGTGCATTCTATGAGATGGAGTTTTACTTGTGACAAAAATTGTACGTTTTGTAAGGCGCGATATAGCTTCTGACAAAAAACTATACGTTTTGAAAGGCATAATGTCGTTTTGGTAAAAAAAATTGTATGATTTCTTCTTCTTCTTCATCGTACGCAGTCAGACATTAACCTTTAATTTTTCGAAAAAAAGCAGCGGTCATCCTGAGGCTGTCGACACTGCCATAGAGCTTGTCTAGTGTTACCACTGGTGATGGCCACATCTGCTCTCTCTGATCCTCGGATGTCGGGTAGTTTTGCAGCAGATGCTCAGCGGTCATTCTCCCGGTACCACACGGGCATTCGCCAGTGCCACCTATCTTCATTTTGTTGAATAGGTGGTACCTCAGTCTATTGTGGCCAGTGCGAAGTCTGAAGACCACGACCTGCTCTCTTCTGTTCAACTGGTAATAGGCATCATTTTGTGTGTAGCCGGTATGTTCTGTTTCCTATTTGGTCATGTATCTAGCTCTAATAAGCCTTTTTGACTCTTTGTGTGTCACACTAGTATCTGGTTGTGGTAGTCTTGCACCTTCTTTTGCCAGTCTGTCTGCCTCCTCGTTGCCTTGGATGTTGCAATGGGATGGGACCCACTGTACAACTACCCTTTTTGGTGCGGACTGCTGGCATAGTTGACAGAGTACTGCTCTTAAATCATAAAGTTCAGTAATTGTATGATTTGAAAGGCACGATGTTACTTGTCACAAAACTTGTACGTTTTGAAAGCACGATGTTACTTGTCACAAAACTTGTACGTTTTGAAAGGCGCGATGTAGCTGCTGTCAAAAATTAAATCTTTTCAAAGGTATAATGTCGCTTGGGACAAAAATTGTACGTTTTGGAAGGCGCAATGTTATATGTGACAAATGGTGTATGTTTTGAAAGACGTGATGTTACTTGTGAAAAAAATTGTACGTTTTCAAATGCGCGATGTAGCTTCAACATACTCACAATCTCGTCTTCACGATCCTACTATATGCTGTGTCGTTCTGAGCATTCACCGACCCACACTCAGATCCCTTCAAGCAGGTGATCTATGGATCTGCATTAAGATTCTTTCCGGCAGGTGATCTTTACATTACACATTCAATTTGTTACACGTATACTCACATGTGGTCACACAGTCAGTCGATCTACGTATACACATATTCCGGAACATACATCGTTCCCTCAGTGTCCTAAACACACAACACACCCATTCTGATCTGTTATTTCGTATACTTAGTTCTTTATTTAGAACCAGAAAAATTATCTTGCATATTCCTTTTCTTCGCCCGCTTTCAGAGGTCAACTTATAGAGAGCCTAAACAAGCATCAGGCTGAGGTAACATATATTGATAAAGACTCCCAACCTTTCGTCAAGGACGTGCTTGTGAATTCAGGCAATGTCACAGCGGGCCTGCCCGACGAGGTAGGGCCGACATTGTGATTGTTCTGAGTTTACTGAGAAACCCCAGAGGAAACGGCCAGGGGGACCATGACCCACTTTCATAGTACACATCGTATAATAATAATATCCACTGTAATCTGCTACAAAAGAAAAGTCCGTAAGAGTTGCATAAATTACGTTTTGTTCTTGATATATATATATAAACGATTTAGACATTGATTTGAGATCCATGATAACAAAATTTGCTGATGACACAAAACTATGCAGTAGTGTCTCATCTAAAGCAGAAGTGGATATATTGAGGTCGGATTTGGATAAAATTCGAGAATGGTCTGTAAGCTGGCAAATGAAGTTTAATGTAGACAAATGTACAGTCATCCACATGGGTCGATAGAATATGAAACATAATTACAAATTGGGATAGAACAATATTCAGGTCAGGTCATCCCGTAACCGGTGAGGTCGTTCGGGCACACATGAAGACATCCTCACAACTCCACGCCCTCCCTCTCTGTCAGAAGCCGCTGCCTGTGACTCTTCTGGTCGGAGACTGGTCCATTCTTTTATGTTGTCTTCCCATCTCTTTTTGGGACGGCCTCTTCGTCGTCTGCCATGCACCTTCCCGTGGAGGATTGTGTTTGCAAGACCATTTGATCTCGATATGTGACCGTACCAAGTGAGTTTACTTCTTTTGACAGTTGCCAAGATATCTTCGAAAAGCCCTATTGCAGTCGAAATTCTATTTCGGATTTCCTCGTTTGTAACTCGATCTTTGTACGTGACGTTTAAAAGTCTTCGGAAACATCTAATCTCTAAGGCCTATATCCTTCGTTGAAGGTCAGCTGTAACTGTCCATGTCTCACACGCATAGAGAAATATTGACAGGACCAGTGTACGCATTAATCTGATTTTCGTGCGTAGTGCTAACCGTTTATCTTGCCAGATTTTGTTAAGCCGTGCAAGCGCCGCTATTGTCTGTGCTATTCTGGCCAATACTTCACATTTTGATCCTTCATCACTGACAAGATATTTAAAAACGGTCAACTACGTCGAGTTCTTGACCGTTTGCTTTTATCTTGCTGTTGAAGCCCGTAGCGTTGTTTGTCATTAGTTATGTCTTTCCAGCGTTTATCTCTATACCATAGTTAAGATCTGTTTCATCGAGCCTTCTGACCCATTCCTAGAGTTCTGCTTCTGAACCCGTCAACCCGTCGATATCATCTGCAAAACGATGGTTAGTAATCGTTCGGCCCCCTATCTTGACAATACCAACGTGACCTTCAAGTGTCTCACTCATAATTCCTTCAAGGAATATATTTTGAAAAGAGTTGGAGAGAGTGTACACCCCTGTCTCACACCAACTGATGTACGAAACCAGTCTCCTCGCCTCCCATGCACAAGAACTGCACTAGACGCCTTGTTATACAGGTGTTCAAGGACCGTTATAATATTTCCGTTGATATTATACATCCTCATGGTTGCCCAAAGCGCTTTATGCCATACCCTATCAAACGCCTTCTTAAAATCCACAAACACATGATACAGTGTTTGCTGCTGTTCTAGATATTTCTCGCTTAGCAGCCTTACATTAAATATCGGTTCTGTAGTGCTTCTTCCCTGTCTGAACCCTGCTTGCTCCTCGGCAATAATGTTCTCTGTTTGGGGTTTCAATTGGTCGAGGAATAATCTAAGCATGACCTTGCTAGGGTGGCTAATGAGGCTTATTGTTCTGTAATTTTGGCACAGCTTTAGGTTTCCAGACTTATGTAACGGTATAACTATTGATTTCGTCCATAAGTCCGGCCAGTTTCCTGTCGCCCATATTTTGTTACAGATGTGTGTCAGGCCTTCCACCACTACCTCTCCACCTGCCTGTAAGAGCTCTGCTGGTATATTGTCCACGCCGGCCGCCTTCCCTCTTCTCAATGTCTTTACCGCTGCAATTACCTCTTCCTTCGTTATCAGTTGGTTATCCTCTATATTTGTTGGTGTTGGGGGGGGGGGGGGGGATGTTCTCTCAGGTTTGTTTCGCCCTTCATAGTTGTATAGCTCGGAACAGTACTCTGTCTATTTTGCCAGTACATCATTTTCCTCAATGAGACACTTGCCGTTTTTATCATGAATCATAAGGTTCCTGCTATGTCTTGGTGTTACCAGTTCTTTGACCACCTTGTATGCTCCTTTAGCATCATTTCTATTTAGTCTCTCTTCGATGTTTGCGCATTGCTTACATATCCACGCTTCTTTCGCCTCTCTCACCTTTTTTGTATGGCTTTCTTGATCTCTTTATAACTGCCGACCTCCTCCGGTGGGTGATTGTGTTTTTTCAGTGACCTTCTTTTATCACACAGATCTAGAACAATATTAGAATGATAGATAACGAAAGGGACCTAGGGGTTATAATAGATCATACAGGTAAGATGTGTGAGCAAGTTCAGGTAGCAGTGAATAAGGCAAATGCAATGTTAGGTATGATAAAAGGAAATATTAAACACAGGAGCAAGGAAGTGATAGTCAAACTGTACAAAGCTTTAGTTAGACCCAGATTGGAAAACTGTGTACAGGTGGGGAGTCCTTATCATAGAGGGGATATAAACATTCTGGAAAGAATACAAAAAAAAGCGACAAAGCTTGATAGTGGGATTCCAGAATTACAGTTATGAGGAAAGACTCAGAAAAACCGGCCTACTGTGTTTAGAAGACAGAAGAATTCGTGGTGACTTAATACAGGTTTATAATATGATCAGAGAAATGGATAAATTAGACTATAACAAGTTTTTTTTAAAATACAACCGCCCACAATAACATGATGGCATAGCTACAAATCAACTAAAGAGACGTGCAGATTAGATATTAAGAAATATTTTTTTTAGTCATAGAGTGGTGAATACTTGGAATGCATTGCCACGGGAGGTAGTGGAGGCAGGGACAGAATGCATTTAAGAATAAATTGGATGCGCATAGCTTTTAGAGCAAGGTGATATAAATGAAACTGGTTGTATACAGACTCTGCAGAGTCTTCTAAACCAGTATAAAGACGTTAAGTTAAGTTTTAAAAAAGCGAGGCTGAGGCGGCACTGGGGATTACAATTTAGTGAATTTTGATCTGGCCCGAACGTGCCCATGAGTGAGGAGAATTGGGTAGATTTCTGAAGTGTCATCTAGCGAAGTGGCGAAGTGGCAAAGTGGCGAAGTGGCGAAGTGGCGAAGTAGCGAAGTGGCGAAGTGGCGAAGTGGCGAAGTAGCGAAGTGGCAAAGTAGCGAAGTTGCGAAGTGGCGAAGTGGCGAAGTAGCGAAGTAGCGAAGTTGCGAAGTGGCAAAGTGGCGAAATGGCGAAGTGGCAAAGTGGCGAAGTGGCGAAGTGGCGAAGTAGCGAAGTAGCGAAGTGGCGAAGTAGCGAAGTAGCGAAGTGGCGAAGTAGTGAAGTGGCGAAGTGGCGAAGTGGCGAAGTAGCGAAGTAGCGAAGTAGCATATTATTTACTCGTTTATGTCCAAAACACAATTACAAGGAAAACAGCCATTCTAACAGACTCCAGGAACGTTCTACAAGCCATCTTAAGCCCCCCCAAACAAGACATACTCTCACACCAAATAAAACATGAATACAAGTCAGTACATCGCAGCATAGACAAGCTTGGCAGAGATGGGCAGACAAAGATATTCAGACTTTGAACGGAACATTGCAGACTCAAGGCCCACCTCCACAGAATGAGACTTAGAAACATCACCACGTGCGAATGCGGAGTATCCAAACACCAGAGCACATCCAGCAGGACTGCCACACTTATACAGACCAAAGAGAAGCACTGGCCTGAAGCAGTTAGTAAAGCTGTAGGGGACCGACTAACACCTGGAAAGTGCATTCTCCTTTGTTAACCTCACATGTCTGGAAGCATAGCATCAGTTGATAGAAGAAGAAGAACAGGAAGAAGAAGAAGAATAAGAAGAAGAAGAAGAAGAAGAAGAAGAAGAAGAAGAAGAAGAAGAAGAAGAAGCTCGTTTATGTGTTCATATCTTCATTTCGTGAATTCTTACGTCCTTTTGTTATTCGTTAGTTCACTATTTTTTGTTGGTGAATTCCTTTTGAAGTTGGTGAAAATTAACCGTGACAATGCAGAGACTGAACAGCCTGAAGAAATTATGGCAGAGCACCAACACAAAGATAAAAGTAAAAGTCTTGAGAGCCTGTGTTTTTCCTGGGGCAGCTTATGACTGCGAATCATGGACGATTACCAAAACTTCTAGACAAAGAATCGAATCCTTCGAGTCAAAATGTTACAGAAAGATCCCCAGAATACCTTGGACAGAGAAAAAGACAAATAAAATAATTCGGCAAAGAGTTGAGCATAGAGGAAAACTGGTTTATCAATTCCATTTTGTCTAGAAAATGCAAATACTTTTGTCACACCAAGCGACACAACGGTCTCAAGAGAACAGTGATGGAAGGTTTGGTGCCAGGTAAATAAGGAAGGGGTAGGCCAAGAAGACGATGGCACCAAGATATCCAGGAATGCCTGGGTATGACTGTGGCGGAGGCTTTCAGACAGACAATGATGAGAGCGACGTTCTATAAAGGACATGCTACATGATGATGATGAAGTCCTTTCGATCGTAACTCATGTTTAGTTTGTGTTTACGCCTTGCACTGTATCTGATTCTACTTATTTATATTTATTTACACTTATTTAAATAAGCAGAAGTAACTTCCAACATCAACGTCAACTTGGACGATAGGGCGTGGTGGTGAAAATGTATGTTAGTTTCCCAGCTCATGACTCAAATTTCCCTGTATTCAGATTCATGTAACAGAAAGGTCACACCCTAACGGCAAATAAACCGTTTACAAATGTCCGTTGAAGTCGTTAGCACTGAGCCATTACGGTGGGAAAACATCCCAGGGGAAGCTCGGAAAGATGTGGGGGACTGATGCAGATCTGAAACGCAAGTCTGCTTTTGAACCTCACCGGGCTAGAAGCACGGCATCAGTTGATAGAAGAAGAAGAAAAAGAAGAAGAAGAAGAAGAAGAAGAAGAAGAAGAAGAAGAAGAAGAAGAAGAAGAAGAAGAGCACAAGGCAACACACTCCTCATTTTGAAACTTGGAAAGTGAAAAACAGACGTAAACGATTATCTACTGGTGGTTGTTGCTGGTTGCTGTTGTTCATTATTGTAGTTGATGTTGTAGTTGTTGTTGTTGTAGTTGTTGTTGTTGTTGTAGTTGTTTGTTGTTGTAGTTGTTGTTGTTCGTTGTTGTTGTAGTTGCTGTTGTTGTTGTTGTCTTCCTCTTCTTCTTCTTTTTCGGGGCCTTATTCTTCTTCTACTACTAATTCTTCTTCTTCTTCTTCTTCTTCTTCTTCTTCTTCTTCTTCTTCTTCTTCTTCTTCTTCTTCTTCTTCTTCTTCTTCGTCTTCTTCGTCTTCTTCTGCTACTTTACTTCTTCTACTACTACTAATACTACTACTACTACTACTACTACTACTACTACTACTACTATACTACTACTACTACTACTACTACTACTACTACTACTATACTACTACTACTACTACTACTACTATACTACTACTACTACTACTACTACTATACTACTACTACTACTACTACTACTACTATACTACTACTACTATACTACTACTACTACTACTACTACTACTACTATACTACTACTACTACTACTACTACTACTATACTACTACTACTACTACTACTACTACTATTACTACTATACTACTACTACTACTACTACTAATACTACTACTATACTACTACTACTACTACTACTATACTACTACTAATACTACTACTACTACTACTATACTACTACTACTACTACTACTACTACTATACTACTACTACTACTACTACTACTACTACTATACTACTACTACTACTACTACTACTACTACTACT
Organism: Ariolimax columbianus; assembly: GCA_036924085.1. Lineage (NCBI taxonomy): Eukaryota > Metazoa > Mollusca > Gastropoda > Stylommatophora > Arionidae > Ariolimax > Ariolimax columbianus. The sequence goes on from JAVGWX010000021.1 coordinate 44,676,262, forward strand.
ACTAATAATAATAATACTAGCTGTCCATCGTTGTCGATGAGGACCGCCGACATCATCCTTGTCACAGATTTCCCTGTTGGGTGTGGGTGCGCATGTGGCTGAACAGGCCAATGCGGGAACGAAAACATCTGCTACATATCGGGCACACGAGGTTTGTAGAAGAGGATGGTGTTCCCGTTTCTCGGGATTTCAGCGTCTCGCGTCTGCTCTTGGCTTTCACAACACGGTCGTCTTCACCGGCAGCTACACCCGATTTGACTGCGCTTCTCCAGTCAGATCTGTTGTGCGCAAGACATTCCCAGGTGTCGATATCTATCTGGCAACTTTTTAGTGAGTCCTTCAGACCGTCTTTAAAACGTTTATTTGGGCGCCCTCTCTCGCGCCATCCCTCTCTCAGCTCGCCGTAGAGAAGCTTCTTTGGGAGCCGCTCGCCTGACATACGGACGAGGTGTCCGGCCCATCCTAGTCGTGCTTTTTCTAGCAGTGCATGGATGCTGGGCATGTTAGCCCTCGAGAGAACCTCGATGTCAGTGACACGATCTTGCCATCGGATGTGGAATATTCGCCTCAGGCAACCTGTGTGGAAGTGGTTTAAGCTCCTTGCATGTCCAGAGTATACAGTCCAGCTTTCGCAAGCGTATAGTAGGGTTGGAATGATGGTTGCATGGTAGACTTTGAGTTTGGTCTTGACGCTGATGCCACGACGTGCCCAGACCATCGAGCGCATTCTACCAAAGGCTGTGCTGGCCTTTGCTATTCTGCTATTCTGCTTGCCACCTCATCGTCTAAGCTGACAGATCTCGACAGCGTGCTGCCCAGATATGTGAATTTGTCTACGGCATTCAACGTCTGCCCGCTGACTGTAATCTCTGGTTTTGTGTACGGCATGCCTGGTGCTGGTTGGTACACGACCTCTGTTTTTTTGACATTTATGGTCAGGCCAACATTGTTGCATGCGGCAGAGAACTGGTCCATTCCAACCTGCATGTTCAGTTCTGAGCTGCTCATTAGAGTGCAGTCGTCAGCAAATACAAGTTCCCTGATTATATCGCCAGCCACTTTGGTTTTGGCCTTCATTCTTCTGGAATTGAGTAATTTGCCATCTGTGCGGTACTTTATGGATATTCCAAGCTCCAATGATCTGAAGGCGTCTGTCATCGTGGCCGCGAACATCATGCTGAACAAAGTCGGGGCGAGTACACAACCTTGTTTTACTCCGTTTGATACTAGAAACGTTTTAGAGATTGCACCGCTGTCCAGTACACGAGCACACATGCCTTCGTGTAGCTGTTTTACTATTGTTATGAACTTGTTGGGGCAGCCAAACTTAGACATTATCATCCACAGCCCTCCTCTGTTAACTGTATCAAATGCCTTTGTCAAATCAATAAATGTGGTGTACAAGGCCTGATTTTGTTCTCGACACTTTTCTTGTACTTGACGAGCGGCAAAAATCATGTCCACTGTTCCTCTTCCGGCTCTGAATCCACATTGGCTTTCTGGGAGGTTGTGGCTTTGTTTAAGGTGTTTGTTGAGCCTGTTTAGCAGTAAGCGAGCTAGGATCTTACCTGCTACGGAGAGTAGCGATATTCCACGATGATTGTCGCATTCCTGACGGTTGCCTTTTCTTTTGTACAGGTGAACGATTAAGGCGTCCTTTAGCTCCTGCGGAATTTTTTCTTCAGCCCACATGTGACAGAAGAGTTCAGTGATCCTTCTGGTGAGGGATCGGCCAGCTGTCTTATATACCTCTGCTGGTATTGCATCAGCTCCTGGAGCTTTTCCTATAGATAGTGAACTGATTGTCCTGTCGACTTCCTCCTCAGTAATGACATCATCCAACGCCAGGTTCAGTTCCACCTGCGGCATTCGCCGAATGGCCTCTTCATTTATGGACGATGGGTGGTTTAGTACTTCTACTACTACTACTACTACTTCTACTACTACTACTATACTACTACTACTACTACTACTACTACTACTACTATACTACTACTACTACTACTACTACTATACTACTACTATTACTACTACTACTACTACTACTACTACTATACTACTACAACTACTACTATACTACTACTACTACTACTACTACTACTACTACTACTACTACTACTACTACTATACTACTAGTACTACTACTACTACTACTACTACTATACTACTACTACTACTACTACTACTACTACTACTACTATACTACTACTACTACTACTATTACTACTACTACTACTACTACTTCTTCTTCTTCATCTTCTTCTTCTGCTTCTTTTACTTCTTCTGCGATCGTCATGAACAGGTGACGATGTGTCCTAGTTTACAGCGAGACTGCAATAACTGCGCACATCCGATTTCATTTTTGTCGGACTGGGATTGCCTTCTCTCTTCGATCAGTTTATCCCTTACACAGACTGCATGGTTGCAGTCTGTTTCCAGAGCCGTCACTTGGAGAACGAAATAAGGTCTTGGTCAGTTATGGACCACTGACCCTAATGCAAACAGCCAGTTATGAGTCGCTGCCTGCTGTCAGCTGTTTCACTGCTGCATTGTCAGTCTTGAATATATCTAAAGAAAGCAGTGGTCAGTTTGAGGTTATTTGTATCTCCATATCTTCTCGTAACCCAGCATAAAATTGGTACCTTACGAAATCAGAAGAATATTGCAGAGTCTCCACGGGAGCTAGGAAGTTCGTGTTCTGTCGTCGGCGCTCTTTTTCTTTTTGTTTCTTTCTTTGTCTTCTTCTTCTTCTTCTTCTTCTTCTTCTTCTTCTTCTTCTTCTTCTTCTTCTTCAATCAACTGATACTTTGCTTCTAGCCCGGTGAAGTTCACGAAGGAGACTGTGCGTTTCTGATCTTCACCGGTCCCCTACACTTTTTCGAGTTTGGTAACTTCCCCAGACTAAACTGTCTCTCTTTGATCTGCATAAGGGGGTCAGTCATGCAGGATATGTTCTGGTGTTTGATTGAGTGCTCTTCAATCACGTTTTGTGATGTCTGACACCCATTCTGTTGAGGTTGGCCTTGAGTATGAAACGTCCAGTTCTGAGTCTAAATAACTGCCTGTCCATCTCTGCCAAGTTTGTCTATGCTGTTATTTTTTGGCTTGTATTCATTGTGCTGGTCTCTCTATTACGTCCTCATTGATCTCTTTATGAATGTATTTGCTTTTTTTTGTAGCTCTGTGGATAATGAGTGCAGGCTTTAGCAAGCTCATTTGCCTTCTCGTTTTCAAAGATAACACAGTGGGCCGGATTCCACTTTATGACTAAATACGTTTTTTGGGACAGCAAACTGATATTATTTTTGATGTCGTTGACTCGTTCAGCAAGGAAAAGACAGAAATATATATGGGAACGCCCTGTGGAGTCGGTTCTATGGGCCAATTTCCAATATTTGTTCCACATAGTTTGTACAGAAATAGTACTTGTGGAGCCGAGTAGCGCAGTGGTTAGCGCGCTGGCTTCGCATCTGAGTGGTTTTGGGTTCATTCCCCAGGTGAGGCGGTAATGTTTTTTTCCAGACCGCAATGGCTCCCGGGTCGACCCAGCCTTAAATTGGTACCGGTTCAGTCGGGGAAGTAAAAGCGCCGAGGGAGAGGAGATGGCTACCGCCCTCATATAGCCGGGCCTTTGAAATGTGAGATCGCTAACACCTCACACCCCTACGGCAGTAATGCAATGGGATACTTTACTTTAGTACTCTCCCTCTCTCTTTTTATTTCTCGAATAGCAGCCGTTCAAAAGATACTTTATTAAAGACGTTACTAGATAAATTCTTCGATCACTTTTCTCTCAGCCAGTCTGCATAGATGCAGTTTATTTCTAGGACCTACACTTGGAGGCAGAATTGAAACTTTGATTCGTATGAATTGTCGTCTTCTTCTTCTTCGATCGTTCTCAAACTAAAGCGACCAAGCAAAAGGTTTTGCAAGTACCAGAATGTAGTCCAGAGAACGGAATGCGATGTGTCGTAGTTTACAGTTTGATTGCGATATTTGCACATTTCGGTCCAACACATCCGACTTCAGCAGTTATTTTTGAGTATATGGTTGTCTTCCCTCCTCGATCTCTTCTACCTTACCAGTCTGATCTCCCTTCTACATAGCCAGTCTGATCTCCCTCCTACCTAGCCAGTCTGATCTCCCTTCTACCTGGCCAATCTGATCTCCCTTCTGCCTAGCCAGTCTAATCTCCCTTCTACCTAGCCAGTCTGATCTCTCTTCTGCCTAGTCAGTCTGATCTCCATTCTACCTAGCCAGTCTGATCGCCCTTCTATCTAGCCAGTCTGCTCTGTTGCAGCCTGTTCTCCAGGATCATCTTGTGGAGGTGTAGCAGAGTCTTGACAGGTTTGATTTATTGACCTTGACGCTAGAAGATAGCTATGGGTCGCTGACCACCTGAAACTCATGCAGTGCTCAGCGTCTTATTCCCGAATTGCCGCCTGATGTCGCTCATTCGCTGCCCCGTTTCCAGCCTCAAAAAGTTATCTTCCTTGCGTTCCACTGATTCAGACTTTTAACATGATTAAGCGTTCTGTTCTGTTCTTTTCTGTCAAGTATCTACTTCATTACAATGTGGACAGACCCATATGTGATGAGTCATTCCCAGTTAATGGTTGCGAATAATGTTAACTGTTGTTAAATGCCCAAAGTAAGTTTACTCTTTCGTGCACCCTAAAGAGGGCGTTGAGTTGCGAGTTGTAATAGCTTTATTGACATCCGGAACGTGCTATTGAAGGTGGGTCGTGATCCTCCAGGTGGTTGTGCTGCGCTTCTTCTCATCTGCATGACGCTCACTACTGCGAAGCTCACTTTGATCCCCATTGCGACAGCCAGATGCCTTGAAAACAGTCTGTTTCCATGGAACGCTCCATGGAAGAGAGATAGGGGTCTTTTTCAGTATATTGTGTCTGACCCTAACGCGACGTCCTGATCAGTATGTTGTGCCTGACCGGACTGGCATTTCATTTCCACTTAAACGCCATTCTCTCCGCTTGTCCCAGATAGGATTTCAAAACGTTGATATCTGTATATTGCCGTTCATTGACTACAGTGTTTTCATCCAAGAGAGAGTGGGGGAATCAACTTCACAATCTGACCTCTATATATTTCCAATGTCCACAAATCGGGCGCCTCTGAAACCAGGGTGTCGTTTATTTCATTCTGGCAATTTCCAGCCCGATTAGAATAGTATATCCACACAAGATCTTTAAAGACTCTAAAACTCTATGCTAGCTATATACTCATCCCATAACCAGCCCTTCTGTACAATTCGACAAAGCAAGGATTACGATCCAGGTACGGTTATACGGCACTAATTAATCAGGTTTCAGATAATTCATTGAGCAAACACACAATGTTGTTGTTGTTTCGAATGCCAACAACGAGTAGGTTTACTCTTTTGTGCGCACTGAAAAGTAAGTTGAGCGGCGGGCTGTAGTAGCTTTCCTCACATCCCGAGCGTGCTGATAAAGGTGGACCGGGGTCCTCCAGGGGGTTGGGCTATGCTTGGCTTCATCTGCGTGTCTTTCACTACTACGGGGATCATGTCGATATCTCACCTCGTTAGCCAGGCTGCCATGAAAACAGCCTGTTTCCAGGAAGGGCTATAAGGAAGACGAGGTGAGGGTCTTGGCCAGTATGTTTTGCCTGACCGTGACTAACATGTCTGGTCAGTATATTTTGCCTGACCAGACGTTAGTCTTTCTCCCTACACAAAATGAAATGTAAATGTATATCTAGATTAGAATGGTAGAGAGCACCTTTCTCACCACAAAACCACCTATTTGGGTTCCTGTTATCGTCACGCCCCAGTCGACTGATCTGTAAATTAGTACAATGCTTCAATCAATGAAAACCATCCAAATCCATGCCTAGCATAGGTGTTTCTGTCACTGACAACCTTTTTTTTTAGACCACCTCTTTCCTACCCCACTCCCTCTCTCATTTTTCATGCCGTCTCCTCATATTGGTTTCGACGTCCCTTCTCTATGAGTGTTTAGATCTGTCCATACTTCTTCTCCCGTAATTATTCCAGAACAGTGGTTGTCTTGTAATGCGGTCAGCTGGCTTCCGTAATGTGGAACATATCCATCGCCTGAGCCTTTTCTTTATGTTTAGTCCCACTGTCATCTTCCCTGTTGTTTCCCGCAGTTCTGTGTGAGTGACTATATCATACCATTGTAATCCCGTCAGTTCGGTGTAGGCATTCATTGATGACAGCTTGGGCCTTTTTAGTGATACTTTTCTTTGCTCTCCACATCACAGAGCCATGAAATAGGACGGACTTGACATTGGAATTAAAGATCTCTGTTTGTCTTTTTGTGTGGCAGATTAATCTTTTTATTTTATTTGCACAGACTCCGTAAAATACCCTGAGATTAATACACTCATCTCTGTGCAATGCTGAGATTAATACACTCATCTCTGTGCAATGCTGAGATTAATACACTCATCTCTGTGCAATGCTGAGATTAATACACTCATCTCTGTGCAATGCTGAGATTAATACACTCATCTCTGTGCAATGCTGAGATTAATACACTCATCTCTGTGCAATACTCAGATTAATACACTCATCTCTGTGCAATGCTGAGATTAACACACTCATCTCTGTGCAATACTCAGATTAATATACTCATCTCTGTGCAATACTCAGATTAATACACTAATCTATGTGCAATACTCAGATTAATACACTCATCTCTGTGCAATACTCAGATTAATACACTAATCTATGTGCAATACTCAGATTAATACACTCATTTCTGCACAATGCTCAGATTAATACACTCATCTCTGTGCAATGGTGAGATTAATATATTCATCTCTGTGCAATGCTGAGTTTGGTACACTCGGGACAGCCCAATGCCGAGCTGGTACCAGGGGCCCGACGGTCTACCACCTGCACGAACCCACGGGACTTCTAGAGGGTCATATTTTAAAACAGGGATCACAGTTTCACCGTCTTACAGTCTTGCAATATAACACACACACACACATCACGCGCGCGCGCACACACACACACTTACACATCATAGTGAAGTACCGAACTGAATGCAATACCGAGCTGGAGACGGAGCTGTGGTGGTCTAAAATCTTCAAGAACCCACGGTGATCAAGATGCGGAGCAGCGCATGAGCTGCAGTGGTCAGCGACCATAGCTGACTGCTAGCGTCAGGGCCAGCGAACCAGAGCTGCCAAGACCCTTCTACACCTCCACGCGATGAATCTGGATAACAGGCAGCAGCAGGTCAGACTGGCAAAGAAAAAGGGATCGAAGAGGGAATGCTAACCAGGTACTCAAAAAATGCTTGCTGAAGTCGGATGTGTTGGACCGGAAGGTGCAAATATCGTAGTCAAGCTGTAAACTACGACACAACGCATTCCGTTCTCTAGACTACATTCTGCTACTTAAGCCCTTTCAGGGTTTGGTAGCCAAGCCAAGACAAGAACCCACGGAGCCTCGAAGAAAGATCTTCACCGCTCCAGACGGACTTACAGCTTCTCAATGCGGATACACGACACTGACAGTGGCGTGACCTGTGGCAATCCACGCACCCACGCACGCAATACACACACACACACACACACACACACAAACACACAAACACACACACACACACAGAAGGCTCAACGAGACGCAGTGTACTGTTCAAACACTGGAAGCAGCGCCGAACGATTCTCAAAAGGAGAGCTCTAGTTGAGAGAGAGAGAAGAGAGAGAGTGTGTATGTGTGTATGTGAAAGTGATAGAGGGAGAGAGAGAGATAGAGAGCGAGTACCTCGTTTATATAAAACATATGTCCGTCTTTTGCTTTCGAGTGCAATCTTGGCTTGCAATTACCAAACTCACATTCGAAAAAATTTCGTGTTTAGTTTGACGGGGATTTTTCTCGGTATAACCACTTTTCCACACTTAGAATGGATTAGCAGAACTACTGTACTGTAAAACTGCCAAAGTGGAACACATTATAAACATATACATTATACACACACATCCAATACTTCCACATTACAAACAGATACACACACACTCATCAATCCACTGTCCAATACATCCACGCTACAGATTAACGCACGCATTCATACACTTGCCAATACATCCAGACTACAGATAAACACACGCATCCATAGACTTGCCAATACATCCAGACTACAGATAAACACACGCATCCATAGACTTGCCAATACATCCAGACTACAGATAAACACACGCATCCATAGACTTGCCAATATATCCAGACTACAGATAAACACACGCATCCATAGACTTGCCAATACATCCAGACTACAGATAAACACACGCATCCATAGACTTGCCAATACATCCAGACTACAGATAAACACACGCATCCATAGACTTGCCAATACATCCAGACTACAGACAAACACACGCATCCATAGACTTGCCAATACATCCAGACTACAGATAAACACACGCATCCATAGACTTGCCAATACATCCAGACTACAGACAAACACACGCATCCATAGACTTGCCAATACATCCAGACTACAGACAAACACACGCATCCATAGACTTGCAGCTTACCCACTCCCGGCACGGGGAGGTAGTGACGAAAAATAACAATACGGGACTCTTTCGAGGCCCCGTAATTGGAATGAGTACACTTTAAACCCTTTAACGAGGATCTATTGGAGGGCAAGTCTGGTGCCAGCAGCCGCGGTAATTCCAGCTCCAAAAGCGTATATTAAAGTTGTTGCAGTTAAAAAGCTAGTAGTTGGATCTCAGGCGCAGGCGGGCGGTCCAGCTCGCGCCGGTTCACTGCCCGTTGTCTCCTGCCCTATCGTCTGCCGGCTCTCTCCCACGGGTGCTCTTCGCTGAGCGTCCTGGGTGGCCGGCGCGTTTACTTTGAAAAATTAGAGTGTTCAAAGCAGGCCTCGGCTGCCGGAATAATGGTGCATGGAATAATGGAATAGGACCTCGGTTCTATTTTGTTGGTTTTCGGAACTGGAGGTAATGATTAACAGGGACAAACGGGGGCATTCGTATTGCGGCATTTGAGGTGAAATTCTTGGATCGCCGCAAGATGAGCTACTGCGAAAGCATTTGTCAAGAATGTTTTCATTAATCAAGAACGAAAGTCAGAGGCGCGAAGACGATCAGATACCGTCGTAGTTCTGACCATAAACGATGCCGACTAGCGATCCGCAGGAGTTGCTTCGATGACTCCGGGAAACCAAAGTGTTTGGGTTCCGGGGGAAGTATGGTTGCAAAGCTGAAACTTAAAGGAATTGACGGAAGGGCACCACCAGGAGTGGATCCTGCGGCTTAATTTGACTCAACACGGCCAAACACTGACATGATTGACATGCCGAGAGCACTTTCGTTGGGTCTAATATGGAACGGGTGCTGGAATTAGACCCTCGAAAATCTAGGGCTATCCTCTCGGTAACCTGATTGTCTCGCATCTAGTGTTCGCTAAAGGAATTGACGGAAGGGCACCACCAGGAGTAGAACCTGCGGCTTAATTTGACTGAACACGCCAATACTGTAGAACGACTGACAAATCAAGAGCACTACCGATGGGTCTAATAATGAACGTGTGCTGGTATTAGACTCACGGAAGGAAAGTTAGCTCTCTAACATTCTAATGAAAGAACGCTACGGAAATCGTGTTTAACCCCGCAGAAACCGCAGATTTCAAATACCTGGTCATTGACAAACAAAAGTCGTCAATTAATTCGTCTGGTCAAATAGTGAACGGGTGCTGGAAATAGACCATCTGAAGACAGGTCAGTTTTACCCTACCAATGACAGGGCGTTGCTACGGAAATCCAACTCAATTCGAGAGGAGCCGCAGACACTTTGGTTAACGTACCAGGCTGATAAGCCAATGGCGCGATGCTACCATGTGAGGGATTACGGCCGAACCCCTGTAAGCCGGAATCCCGCCCAAAATCTCAGCACCACTGCAATGGGAGGCTTCTACATGTTCGGGACCTGGGGCTCGCGCCCCAGCCCTATCCGGTAGAGCCGCAGCAAGAGGTCTCTGCCGTCCGCCGATCAAAGAGGGCGGACAGCTGCTTGATATTCACCTTATACGGCGATGGGGTGCGAAACCACCAACATAAGACTTAGTTCCTGGTCGGGGTGTCGAAAACAGTAGAGCAGCCACCTCACTGTGAACTGTCGAGACTCAACCAATGACCATGAGATATGTCCGCACACTAGGCGAACAACATCTCCGTGACATTACCCGGCTTGTCCACTGGTTAAATGCACTCCTGCCTCGATCTCTACCACTGTACGCTATCAGCCATACCAATGGACGCAGAAGAGATGCAGACTAGCGGACATTGCACATCTGCCCTACTGTGTCAACCTCCCAGGTGGCGGGGAATGCTAGGCGTACCATCACTGAAGATGTGCCGAGAAAATAAAGGGAGCAAAGAGGTATCCCGCCCACATGCACATGATACGTTTCTGGCAGGACGTGACGATCCTGGGATACAGACACACTAGACTGCCTCTCTTCCGGGTTAGTACAAACCAGTACATAGTCCATATCATATATCATATATCATATATCACATCTCAAATATCATTACCGCATCCTATAGACACGAGTAGTGACAACTTCCATAAGAGAGACAACTCTGACCACAAACAACTGCTGCCTTGCAGATAGGCTGGAGACAGCCAAAGGCTAAGGAGGGCATCCCTACAGAAACGCCTGTTGAAATCGGATGCACGGGGCCACAAGCCTAACGAAACAGTGCAACGTAAATCGCAGTATGATGACAGTACAACCTATCAGAAAAACGCATGGCGCTCATCCTGCGGAGTCCCGCCAGGCAGCGAGAGTGCCGGGCCTCACACCTCGAAGGGGCCCACCCTTGACTACTGGTGGTCACCCACCCATGTATTGTGGAGTCAAGTCACATGGCTATGGGGCAATTTCCATTGACCAAAATCTCAAGACCCTCAAAATACTACAGTGGAATGCGGAGGGAGTCATTAACAAAAAACTTTCCCTAACACATCACCTGCATGAAGGTAAGATTGACGTGGCATGTATCCAGGAAACGCACCTCAACAATAATCATAAATTCTCAATCAGAGGATACCAGACCTTCCGTCTCGATAGAGAAGGTCACAAAGGAGGGGTCCTGATACTGACCAGAAACTGCATACCGAGTAGCGCGGTACCTGTCAATCACACCGGACAAGCAGAAATTGTAGGAGTTGACATAATGGCTCAAGAGACGAAGCTCCGCATTTTCAATCTGTACGGACCACCAAATAAAGACCTATCGCTCTCGAGTATGGAAGTCAGAGACTCCAACTGCATAGTAGTTGGAGATTTCAACAGCCACTCGGAGAGATGGGGATACTCTGACACAGACAGAAGAGGTAACGAAGTGGAAGATTGGGAGATAGATACAAATCTCTCCCTAATCAATAGGCCGGAGGATAGCCCTAGTTTCTACTCTAGAACATGGCGTACCACCTCGACTCCAGATTTGGCCTTCTCCACACAGGACATACACCATAAAATAGACCACCAGGTGCTAAACCAACTGGCAGGTAGCGACCACGGGCCGATCAGGCTAGACATTGATATGGAAGTAGGCCCACAGGAAACACAACCGCTCCCACGTTGGAATTACAAACGAGCCGACTGGGACAGATTTGCAAATCCTGACAGATGGGCTGTGGGAAACCATCAACACACGATACAAAAAAATGAAGCCCATGGTGGAAAGCTTAAGCAAGGCAATAATGCAAGCCGCCACTGAAACCATCCCAAGAGGAGCTAGGAAAAACTATAAGCCCTATTGGAATGATGAGTTGCAGAAAGCGGAAGATGCAGTAACAAATGCTAGGAACATGGCAGAGCGAGAACAATCTACGGAGGCAAACATCGCCCTCAAAGCCGCCACGGCGAAATACAAATACACTTTTAACCAAACAGCAAGGGAGAGCTGGAAAAACTAAACGGAACAAAGATGGACAAAGAAGGGAACAAGCTATGGAAGCGAGTCAGAGCCATGAACGACGAAACCCCGTCAAACAAACAAATTACCATCAAGCAGGGCGAAAACTTGCTCACTGGTAAGAAAGCCGCAAACGCTTTTGTCGATCACTATGCCATAGCAAACCACATCGAGGTCCCTGCAGATAGGCATACAGACATTAGTGAAGAGCAAAAGGGGCACGACAACATCAATACGGCACCTGAAGAGCATATGATGGCCAAATTAACAATGAGCGAAATGGAAGAGGCCATGAGAACATTAAAGAAAAGGAAATCTCCCGGAAAAGACGAGATAACAAACGAAATGCTGATGGGGCTGGGCCAAACAGCGAAGAGGAAACTGCTATCGGTCCTGAACCAAAGCTGGAAAAGGGGAATTGTACCCCAGGCATGGAAAGACGCAGTACTTGTACCAGTACCAAAAACAGGAAAGGACAAAACAGATCCAAATGGATACAGGCCTATCAGCCTACTGAGCTGTGTCGGCAAGCTGATGGAACGTATGATAAACACCAGACTGATGTGGCATCTGGAAGAAAAACGAATACTAATTCCACAGCAAGCCGGCTTTAGACAGCACAGATCCACTGAGGACCAGGTCATCCTCATAGCCCAGGAAATAGAAGATGCCTACCAGGCACAGAAACACACAGTAGCGGTGTGGGTAGACCTGGAAAAGGCATTTGACAAAGTCTGGAAAGATGGACTTAGAGTCAAGCTAAGAAGAAGTGATGTTTGTGGGAAAATGTACAAGTGGATCAACCACTACCTCAAAAATAGAACGGCCAGAGTCCAAATACAAGGGCAGATGAGCAAAAAGGTGACACTTGAACAGGGAGTACCCCAAGGGGGAGTACTGTCACCCACACTCTTCCTGGTGTATATAAACGACATCACAGAGAATATACCAAGAAGAGTCCATAGCTCAATGTTTGCAGACGATCTGGCTATGTGGACCTCTGAAAAGAATCTCACCATAGCAAGAAATCGGATGCAGCAGGCCCTAACATCGCTGGAAGAGTCGGCAAACTCATGGCTGGTCAAAATAAACGAGGAGAAAACCACATGCACAATATTCTCGCTTTCAATCAAACCCCAAAATACCAAATTAAGTTTAAATGGCAAATTCCTGCAGCCAAAAGACAACCCAAACTATCTGGGAGTCACATTTGATCGGCTCATGACATGGAAAAGTCAGATCGAGAGAAACCGAATGAGAGCCAGAGAAAGAATGGCAATAATGAGGAAACTTGGTGGCACAAGCTGGGGAGCAGACGAAAGCATACTAAAGAAACTGTACACTGGAAGAGTGAGACCAGTTCTCGAGTATGGCATTGCGGCATGGACAACAGCAGCAAAGGCGAACTTCGATAAAGTTAGCAAACTTCAAAACCAAGCCATGAGAGTTATAACAGGAGGCATGAAGTCAACGCCAATTGTAGAATTTGAAAAGATTACAAAACTGCAATCCATGACCGATAGAAGAGACTGCAGAGCTCAGCTGCAGTCAGAGAAATTCCGAAGACTGACTGACTATCCAATGCACCAGAGACTAAACAATTTGGGAAATGGGAAACTAAAGCGGAGAAACTTTGCAGAAATAGCGTAAGCAAAGATGCACGAAGATCCCATAAACGCATTAACAACACCAAAACCCATCACTACTATTCGAAAACCTACCTGGAGGCAGGATATATTTCCAGAAGTGGTAGAAAATATACCAGGTATTGGAAACAAAAACTGCCAGACTGAAAAAGAAAGGAGAGATACTACCCTAAGCTTTATATCGAAAAACTACCCAAGCATGGACTGGACCCATGCATACACCGACGGTTCTGTAACAAACACTACACAGAACGGAGGGGCAGGAGCATTCTTGAACCTACCAAATGGCAGAAAAATAACACTGTCATTCGCTACTGGTAAGTACACAAGCAATTTCAGAGCGGAGGCAGAGGCACTGAGGGCGGCAGTGGAAGAAATGGTGACACACAAAGAAAATGAAAGCCAGATAGTCCTGCTTACAGATGCTCTCGGCGTAGTCACAGCGCTAAAAAGCCAGAAAAATACTGAACTTAATGATTTAAGAGCAGTACTCTGTCAACTATGCCAGCAGTCCGCACCAAAAAGAGTAGTGATACAGTGGGTCCCATCACACTGCAACATCCAAGGCAACGAGGAGGCAGACAGACTGGCAAAAGAAGGTGCAAGACTACCACAAACATATACTAGTATGACGTACGAAGAGTCAAAACGACTTATCAAAGCCAGATACATGACCAAATGGGAAACCGAACAAACTGGTTACACCAAAAACGATGCCTATTACCAGTTGAACAGAAGAGAGCAGGTCGTTGTCTTCAGACTTCGCACTGGCCACAATAGACTGAGGCACCACCTATTCAACAAATTGAAGATAGGTGGTACCGACGAATGCCCGTGCGGTACCGGTAAAATGACCGCTGAACATCTGCTGCAGAACTGCCCGACATACGAGGATCAGAGAGAGCAGATGTGGCCATCACCAGTGGAACTGCAAGACAGACTCTATGGCAGTGTCGACAACCTTAGGATGACCGCCGCTTTTTTCGAAAAAATAAAGGTTGATGTCTGACTGCGTACGATGAAGAAGAAGAAGATACACCTACCCCGGTACAGAGAGTAGTGTTTTAGGCATGTAATGATGGTGTCCTAGCTTACCCCTATTTCTACATTCGATCTGTTATTTCCCATAAGTCTTAATACCCATGATCCCTTTATAGATTTATTGCCCAATGATTGGAGTTTCCTTTGCACGTGTGCAGCTATTATCAACATGGCGTCGATGTCACAAAATGCAAAGAACAGCGTACTGTTGTGTTGTTATTACATGGCGGTCAAAAGAACATTCTGCAAAGAATATTGGTAGGGAACGCTTCTTGTTTATGGTGACAAAAGAAGTTCTCGCATAAAATCAATCCATAACGTTGTCGATTAACTGTCTCAAGGGCGCTCATAATTGCTGATGCAGCCCGAGTGGTCGTCCTGCTCATATTACAACGGCAGCGTCTGTGCGGCGAATGTGTGATATTATTCCAGTGGACAGGCGAGTGTAGCAGCTGTGATATTGCGTTTGCATGGTTTAGCCTACAGCAGTAATGCTTAATTGATTTAATCTCTGCGAAGTGTGTTCATGATGGGTTCCCAAACAGCTGATTGATGAACACACAATAAACCGATGGACATGGCCTTGCAGATATGAAGCGATTAGGGGACGACGTCGCCTAGTAGTTAAGTGACACGGCTCACAACCCGAAGATGCTGGATTCAATCCCTAGTCACAGCACCGGCCGTTACCCCGAGGATTCAAACCCTTACAAAAAGGCAGGAGGAAGCATACGCCTAAAGAAAATGAATGACGAATTATGATGCATTGGGCGGACAGGCGCAAAATAAAAACCTAGCGCAAAGCACACTGCCTTGGGAAATAGAGAAATAAGGCGAACGCAAACAAACAAAAATAAATATGAATCGATCGGATAAGTATATCAATTTTATTTTAAAGTTAAAGTTATTCTAAGATATAATGGACAATATAATTGCAATAATAAATGGTTCTATATTTCGTATTTCATTTATTTTTTAAAAAAATGTCAAGTATGACCTATTTACTGACTAGCCCTCGTACATCTGACTCCAGTAAGACTAACACAATTTACTCAAAGCGTCTGGTTAGTGTAGTGGTAGAGCACTTGCCTTCCACAGCATAGCTGCCGGGTTCAAATCCCACAACCGTCACCCACTACGACCGCAATGCAAATGTGAACGTGACTTATTTTAGGTAAGGACAACACAGAGAAGATGGCAACTGGCAACCCAACCTCACACAAGCTGTGGCCTAATATACTGATTTCTTTAATACTTTATTTCTGACCAGCAGTTAAGTCTGCCGATGACAACCTTTTACCCTTAGATAGTAATAGGACACGTTTCTAAGAGAAATCCGTGTAATTGTAATTAAGACTCGGCCTCAAAACGCTTTCCCATTTATAATATCTACTTAACGGGGATGAAGATGCTGCAGTACATTTAATGAGCTTAACTTAACTTAACTTAACGTCTTTATACTGGATTAGAAGACCCTGCAGAGTCTGTATACAACAGCAATCAGCTGCTCGTAGCGGACTGCTTTCATCAGGGTCCTTGAACCACGTGGACACATTTGATGGTAGCATCATTGACAAGTGTGACAAGTTGAAATACCTCGAAGTGACGTTTGATCGCAGTCTATCATATAATTGCCAAGTTGACCAGACCGCACAAAGATATAACTAAGGGTTGGCTGGTGCCAACTTGGAACAACGACTCCTGTTCATCCTATTTCGTCAGGTCGTGTTGTCTGTCATCGATTACGGACTAGGCATCCTCACACTATCAAGAACACAGTGTGTAAGGTTAGACCGCATCCAGTATGAAGGTATGCGTCTGGTTCTGGGCTGCACTAGAGATATCCCTATTGTGATTATGTGATACATGTTGGGCATGTTATCGGTGACATCCAGACATAAACTGGCCCAAGTCAAAGCCTATATGCGTGTCACTACAGACACGCGACACCCTCTGTACAGTAGTTTCTCAGACATCAAGGGATCAAGAATCAAGAGAGGAGCGTCATGGATGGCACAGGCTGAGACAACAATCGGACATGTCACCCCGGCTGAGACGATAGCCAAAGGGAAAAAATTGGGTCCACACTGGGGATAGAATGATAGGTTACCAGAGAGTCATCATAACCTTCTGAAAGGAATGGAGCAACGGGAGATCAGAGCACGAGGTAAATCAGCTGATAACTGAGAACACCCAGGAGAGTGATGCTGTTATATAGACTGACAGATCAGACATGCGCAGTGGAACATCATGCTGGGGCTTCTCGGCTAGAGTGAGAGGACAGATCGTTGCTAAGCGCAGTAGGGTATACATGTCAACAACGTCCAGTTTGAGAATGGAGACAGAAGCAGTGACCTCAGCACTGAAATGGATATCTGAGACTTCTATAACAAGAGCAGTCGTCGTGACAGACACGCAAGCCGTACTTCAGAAAGTACAGAAGGGATGGGTTAGGTACGAGTGAATAGCTGCTGTTATGGCCTTAATCCTCCAAGGGTTGACATGGATCTACAGCCCTGCACGTGCTGGGGTTCAGGGCAATGAAAGAGCTGACATCATGGCTTCACAAGCTCCCATCATGGGCACATTAGTGATGGATAGAAGGGACATATTGAAATCAATCAATGACCGCCTGTTAGATGAAGATACTGCAATAGATGAAGCAGCGATCCACAGGCTGCAAAGCTTCGACATTAAACGAGGTTCGAGCGGAGAATGGCGCATGAGAGGACGAAGCAGGAGAGTGTACAACCAGCGAGCTACAGGGACCATCAGCAACCATACCCTACGCCACTTGCTGAAAGAGACAGCACCTATGGGTATTCCCGGAGTGCAGTAACGTCGATTCTTAGAAACAGAAACAGTGTACCAGACTGAACCAAGACCTTATTCCTACTCCAAGCGGCGGCCATTAGAACGGACTGCACTAGTGTAGTTTGGCTAAGTGAAAAAGAGATCACAGTGGGAAGGCAAACCTAATGATCCAAAAACGCCAGCCGAACCCGAATATGGTGGTCCGAAATGCGCAGATATCGCAGCCTTGACGTAAACTACCACACGACGTCTTTCTCTGGACGAACGCAGAAGAATAAAAGGTTGACGAAGAAGAAGTAGAAAAAAATTATTAAAAGATTCTAAGAAGAGGGCGAAGAAGAGGAAGACGTATGCGAAGAAGGAGGAGAAGAAGGAGAAAAAGAAAAATAAGAAAAATTTATGTAATCAACAAAATGAAAATAAAAACAAATAAATGCAATCTGAAAATAACTTACATGTCATAGTCCATGATGTGAAGCGTGATACACATACAGAACATACTCAAAATTCACAGATGAAGGTGTTTTGAAAGTTATGAAAACTAAAAAGTAATTCTACAAACCTTGCCAAAGCAGAGTAAATATAACCTAGGTAACTTTTTAGAGTTCTCGCCTTGTGTTTATTAATGCCACGCCGTTTCAGTAAACAGCTGTCGAAAATAACTTAGCTCCGGTCTGTAAGTCGCATTTTATTTAATTTCGATTGCCGTTTTATGAGGCGTTGCTCTCTGTTATAAAAAAAACTACGGACAGTGTTATTTTTACGATAGTTTGCCATGCATGGGAAATAAGTAAGTAAGTAAGTTGCCCAACACAAGCAAAGATGGCGACATCATCAGACTGTCCTTGTCCTGAAGATGCGCCGAATTAGGATTATAGTGAGAAAGAGCTGCGCTGGACATCAATCTCACTGTCTCGTCCTGAGCTACCGGGAACCAGTGGCAAGACATACAATCAAGACGACTGGAAGTAGCTCAAGATGCAGACATTCAGGTCGTACAATCAAGACGACTGGAAGTAACTTAAGATGCAGACATTCAGGTCGTACAATCCGTGAGACCAGGGGTCGCTTGAAACTTGTGGGAGTCGATCGGCCACAGTTTCATTGACGATTTGAGAGGCGAACGTCGTACCTCCCGACAGCAGCAGCCCCCACGCGCAGACTAGAAGACACTGCTGCTGACCAGCGACCCACATCGGTAGGTCTAGGTGAGGGACCATTAACCCATGATTAACCCATGGCTGAGGGGAGTTTCCGTTCGTGGTATGCAATGAAAATGAACGCCATTTCCAAGTAGGTCGTGCATACCAACCAAGGACGGCGCTGCAATCTGTAGTGACGTCCTATCCAACAACGTGTATTCTATAACACACGAAGAACAGATCGTGTTTTCTCCGAATTCCGAGGAAAATTACACACAGTCCCCTGTGAATAACGTAGGATGTGCTAGAAAATGATCGGCACACAGCACTGTGCTCAAACATTAATTTGAACGAACAAACCACACGAAATTTGCAGCTGTTACTTAGTCGCATCCTTACCGGAACTACTCCCGTTATGTGAAATAATAGCACAACTAGATAATTTATATATTGTTGTTGTTGTTGTTGCTTTTGTTGAATTGCTACGATGAGTACGTTTATTCGAGTGTGCGCCCTGAAAAGAGCGTTGTGGCGGGTTCCAGTAGCTTTCCCCGCGTCGAAAGCGTGTTGATGAAGGAGGAACGGTGTCCTCCATGCTGTTGTGCTACACTTGGCTTCCTTCGCGTGTCGCTCAGTATTAAGGGGATCACGTCGATCCACAAATTGTTATCCCCACTGTCTTGAAAACAGTGAACGCTACGGTGAAGATATGTAGTAGTATAGGTCAGAGGTGACTTAATAGAGGTTTATAAGATAATCACAGGAAAGGTAAAATTAGACAAAACAGGTTTTTTTCAAAAGACAACCGCCAACGAGAACAAATTAACTAAAGAAAGGTCCAGATTGGATATTAGGAAATATTTTTTTTAGTCAGAGAGTGGTGAATGATTGGAATGCATTACACAAGGAGGTGGTGGAGACAAACAGTTAATGCATTTAAGAATAGATTGGATGTTCATAGTTTTTAGAGCAGGGTAATGCAGATGTAACTGGTTGTCTACAGACTGATGAGTCCTCTAAACCAGTATAAAAACGTTCAGTAAGTTAAGTTAAGTATATTGCGCCTGATACTGAGGCTGCGTTCTGGCAAGTATGTTGTGTTTGACCTGGTCTCAATTCCCATATCTTGTAAAAGGTGAATAAAAAGGATTTAACCTGGGACTAGCAGCCTCGTAATGTCAAACAATTGTTATTGAAACCCCCACTATTTTTCGAAACATACCTCTTGCAAGTGGGCTAGATGTAAAGTAAGGGTGGCCCTCGTCGCAGACACTGCTGTGAGGGATGGAGTGTTAGAGACTTCATTGAACGAGGTCAGAACTTGTTTATTTATCTACGATCATTGCTCATTTAGACTGGGGCGCTTCAACAAATTCTGCTGTCTTTTTTCAGTGTCTCAATACCGTCATCCGGCCTCTTCTAGAGGGACGTCGACGTGGGCCATATCCTCAGATCTGTATAATGGCAGCAGTCCTCAAGCACAACATGTGCTGTCGTCATGTCTGCAAGACGGCACAGACTGGTGGTACCTGTCTTGAGTTGGGTGTACAGGTGCTGTGCTCATTCTTCTTCTTTTTTTTCTTCTTCTTCTTCTTCTTTTTCTTCTTCTTCTTTTTCTTCTTCTTCTTCTTCTTCTTCTTCTTCTTCTTCTTCTTCTTCTTCTTCTTCTTCTTCTTCTTTGTGAGCTGTCAGACCTCGACTTGAATTTGTTCAGAGAAAGCAGCATAATCATGAGGCTGTCGACACTGCAATAGAGTTTAGTCTAGTGTTGGTCCTAGTGATGGCCAAATATGCTTTCTCTGGTCCTGGTATGTTGGGTAATTTTACAGCAGATGTTCAGGAGTCATTTTCACAGTACCACAGGTGCGTTCTCATTCTGTTACAACCATTTTACATACGTAGTAACATAACTGACCCACATGCAAGCAATCAACTATGTATCGCAGGCCGCAAACAGCTGATCAGGTGCTGCATCTTCGGCTGGGTTATTGTGAAGAACAGGGTCCACGACATTTGCAGCTGAGATAGGCTGGACATAAGAGGCGAAGACATTATGACTCATGTATTATTCGTTCTGAATGTTGGAGTTTGGCAGCTCCTGTGTTGTGCCCATCCTGAGAGTTGTTGTCTTAGACGTTGTTATGTTAATTAGCTTGTTTTCTTGTAACTTAATGCGTTGAGCCTCGGGGGGAGCTTGTGTCGTCTGTTCTGCACCAAGTGCGTTTGTTGGTCGGTTTGAGAACGTGTCTCTTGTTTGACGAACTGACGGAGCACAGCGGCGTAACATGGACAGACGATTTCAACACTAGTCTTCTATTTTACTAACAGAACATTGGCATGACTTGGTCAGAGGACTTCAACACCAGTCTCCAGGAAAGACTAACATAATACAGAGACGTGACTTGGTTAGAAGACTTCAACACCAGTCTCCAGGAAAGACTAACATAGGACAGAGACGTGACTTGGTCAGAAGACTTCAACACCAGTTACCAGGAAAGACTAACATAGAACAGTGGCATGACTTGGTCAGAAGACTTCAACACCAGTCACCAGGAAAGACTAACATAGAACAGTGGCATGACTTGGTCAGAAGACTTTAACACCAGTCTCCAGGAAAGACTAACATAGGACAGAGACGTGACTTGGTCAAAAGATTTCAACACCAGTTACCAGGAAAGACTAACATAGGACAGAGACGTGACTTGATCAGGAGACTTCAACACCAGTCTCCGGAAAAGTGAAGAACTCGACAACTATGTTTAAAGTAGGACGTTATTTAACGCAACAATATGCGCCTGGCCTAGTCTCGGAAAATCTTTCGTTAACTCACGTCTTTATTTAAACATCGTTATCCAGTTCTTCACTGCTGTCTTCGCCACACTGTTGTCACCATACACTGCCTGCCTTCTGTGATGAATGTCATCTGGTAGACATCCTTCAGCTGTTAGAAACCGTGTCACCGCTCGCTGATCAATTCTGGACGGATTCAGTATCATACCCGCCATGTTTTCGACGGTCTGTTGAGGAAATTATGAGTTGGAGGATAATGAAATTTGGCATACTTGACGGTTGGTATGGGCTGCTTACACCAAAAGTGACGTCATCATGCGCAACATTCGTATGTTCACTTGTTGCAGTTTGTTCCTGTTTTATTTGAATACGCCTTGTACATTCTTCGCCATTTGTTGAGAGCGACTGAGCACCTATTGGACTACCCGGCGTGGAATGACAGACAGCTAACTATGTGCAATGAAGTTTAATATATCTTATAGTTTTGAGGGTCACACACATCAACAGCCGAGGGACCTAGTGGTCTCGAGGTAAGACGTCGTCTCCGGGTGCTGGAGGTTGCTGGTTCAAATGACGGTTGAGACCGGCCTTTTTTTCCCCGTGTACTTTCTGGTATTGCCCAGGCAAAATTCAAAATTATGTAAAAAAATCTACCCAAGCGATCCTTGCCGATGCTACGGAATTCGTGTATTGTTCTGAGATTCTCCGAAATAAAGAGGCGAACAGAGCACTTATGGGTTAAACCGTGTGCAGTGACGTTGATTCTTCAACTAAACTAAACTAAACTAAACTAAACATTAACAACTGTTCTGCTCATTGTGGATCAAAGATTTTCAACAAATACATATCAAGTCATCAATTGCAACATTGTCCATTTCTGTTGGGGATGTTGTGGCTTAAATTATCTACTGGATGAGGTAGTCAGCTCAATGCCCAAATCTCAGGTTACCTGGCAAGTAATAGTGTTGAAATAATGTGGTCCCTTTTCGAGTCTATATATTCACTATCATTTTTTGGTACTAAATTTTTCTACAGTTTTAAATGGCGTCTTCCTTTTTACTTACTTGTTTAATAAATACTTTCAAATATACTACAGGATATCAAAACATGTATTCACGGTTTTCTATTTATTACATAGAAAATGTTGAAGTCATTATTAAATATTTTTTTAATCAAGGATTTCATGTTGGATCATTATTTGAGTTGTGGGAAAAATATTTATTTTTGTATTGAACCAACTGTTGTCAGAAATCTAGGTTGGACATGATTTCATAGATCAAGTGTGGACTTGCTTTCAAAGATCTAGGTTGAACATGGGCTCAGAAAGCTAGGTTGAACATGGGCTGAGAGGGGTAGGTTGAACATGGGCTCAGAGAGGTAGGTTGAACATGGGCTCATAGAGCTAGGTTGAACATGGGCTCAGAGATCTAGGTTGAACATGGGCTCAGAGAGCTAGGTTGAACATGGGCTCAGAGATTTAGGTTGAACATGGGCTCAGAGTGCTAGTTTGAACATGGGCTCAGAGAGTTAGGTTGAACATGCTCTCAGACAGGCACATCTCCAATCTGATATTGTCATGATTCGACTAGCTAACCAATCAACATTGACGCAAGTAAATCAACAAAGCTGATATGTTTGGAAAATATTTGAATGTTAATTTAAAAGCCGTCCGAACCCAATGGTATATTCCTATTGGTGAAACCGCCATTTTGAAATATAACCACTGCATCTCTTAGTGCTGTGACCAATGTAGAAACAACGATAAATATGTTTCTGGTTATTTTTCGTTGTTCTTCGTAATTCTTGTTCATGTACGAAAATATTTTAGTCATACTGTATTTTTCTGTTTAGAAACAATATCTGAGAGGCATCTACAAGGCTGGTTGCTCTTCTGAAGGTCCCAACTTTTGTGCGAGTTGGTAGTACCCGGCACGTGCATTTCTCTGCTTAGCGAGCTAGGCTCGGGCAGTGCTGCGTTTTCTTGTGCGGGTCCCAGCTCAGCTTCTAGTCGGTTCTTTCACGCAGGAGAGGGGCGCTGTTATTTACTGATGGATCAGTGTTGTGCAGATGGACATCAGGTTGGGGTTTCTCGGCTAGAGTGAGAGGAGAGGTCGTTGCTGAGCGCAGTAGGGCATACATGTCAACAACCTCCAGTATGAGAATGGAGACGGAAGCAGTGACCTCAGTCCTGAAATGGATATCTGAGACTTCTATTACAAGGGCAGTCACCGTGACAGACGCGCAAGTCGTAATTCAGAAGGTACAGAATGGATGGCTTAGGTACGGGTGGATAGCAGCTGTTGAGGCCTCAAATCTCCAGGGGATGACATGGATCTACTATCCTGCTCATGTCGGGGTTCAGGGCAATGAAAGAGCTGGCATCATGGCTTCACAAGCTCCCATCATAGGCACATTAGTGATGGGTTGAAGTGACATTTTGAAATCAATCAATGACCGCCTGTTAGATGAGAACACCACAATAGATGAAGCAGCAATCCACAGACTGCAAAGTTTCGACATTAAACAAGTTTCGAGCGGTGTTGGGCGCATGAAAGGACGGAGCAGAAGAGTGTACAACCAGCGAGCTACAGGGACCATCAGCATCCATACCTTACGCCATTTGATGAGAGAGACTGAGCACCTATGGGTATGCCTGGAGTGCAATGACGTCGATTCATAAAAACAAAAACAGAAACGGTTCACGGACACGAGTTGTCCAGTAGATGGCCATCTTGTTTGTTTCAGTATCATGCAGCTCGAACGAATCTTGATTTCTCGTTATTCTTGCATGCGGTCTCGTCTTGCCACGCAGGTACCACTAAATGGCTGCAGTACTTCAGCGTTCGTCTTTACTTCTGGCTACATGGCCAACACAGCGGTGATTGGAGTTGTTGACATTATAGGAATCAGCGTGTCGAGATAATCAGGTCAAGGACATTATGTAAGCTTGATTGTAGGACATTCTTCACGCGTGATATTACCCGGATGTCACTGTTGTGTCGGGATAGGCCCACGATCGGCGCTCAAGCCAGATATGTTTTGTCCTTTGCTGGTTCTCCCTGGCTTTTATCAGAGGCCGGGGTTCTCTTCCATAACATATCGCTGGTAGTAAGATCTATATAACTGTTGTATATTCTTCTTCTTCCTGTTCTTCTTGTTCTTCTTCTTTTTCTTCTTCTTTTTTTCCTTCTTCTTCTTCTTCTTCTTCTTCTTCTTCTTCTTCTTCTTCTTCTTCTTCTTCTTCTGCGTTCTTTCTCAATTATTTTTTTTCTTCTTCTTCTTCTTCTTTTTTTTCTTTTTCTTCTTCTTCTTCTTCTTCTTTTTCTTCTTCTTCTTCTTCTTCTTCTTCTTCTTCTTCTTCTTCTTCTTCTTCTTCTTCTTCTTCTTTTTCTTCTTCTTCTTCTTCTTCTGCGTTCATTATCAATTTCCCGCTACCAAACCATGAATAGGGCTTTGCAAGTAGCAGGATGTAGTTCGGAGAACGGCATGCTTTATGTCGCTAGTTTACAGCTTGACTGCTAAATCTGCACCTTTCGGTCCCACATACCCGTCTTCAGCAGAGTTGCATATTCTAATAGCTGACTAGCTGCATCAGGGTCAGTGACCCGAAACCCAAATTATCGTACAGAAGGATTCCTGGAAACTAGTGTTGTCTGGCTAGAGATTGGGACGACAAACCCGGAACTCGAAAATATCCAGCTATGATCGGGTGAAGATATCGCATCGTTGCTGTACACTAGAACAAGACGAACTCTGAAGAAGAAGAAGAAGAAGAAGAAGAAGAAGAAGGAGAAGAAGAAGAAGAAGAATACTCCTGCCATTACGCCACACACTTATATTCGTCCTTTAAAAGCACAACTAATGAAAGCGAAACTGATAATGCAGGTCATATATTTCTAGTCCACAACTGAAGCTTTCATAATATCCTTGATCTAATTATTTCGACACGCTGATTCCATCGTCGACCGACTAGCCGGCGTTCACAGCAGCGGTGCTCAACCTGTTATGCCAGATACCTTTCCATCATGTGATGTTGATGTTGAATGCCAACATTGCTTAGGTATACTCTTTTTTGCGCGCCTTGGGCTTTCAGTGGCGGATACATTAGTTCTCCACCCCCACCCCCCCCCACCCCCACCGAGCGTGTTGATGAAGGTAGATAGGGGTCTTAAAGGCTGTTGTGCTATGCTTGGCTTCATCTGCGTGTCGCTCACTACATCGATAATCATGTCGATCAATCACTTCGTTAGCCAGGCTACAATGAAACAGCCTGGTTATGGAAATGAGATGGAGGTCTTTGATCAGTATATTATGCATGACATTGACTGACATTGTCCGATCAGTATATTTTGCCTGACCCTGACTAACATTGTCCGATCAGCATATTTTGCCTGACCCTGACTAACATTGTCCGATCAGCATATTTTGCCTGACCCTGACTAACATTGTCCGATCAGCATATTTTGCCTGACCCTGACTAACATTGTCCGATCAGCAAGTTTTTGCCTGACCAGACGTTAGTTTCTTCTCACCAACCACCATGTGTAAGAATACCATTCCCCGTTTCGAAGATTGACTCAAAAGAGGCATTTCAAATACCACCGATTGACTAAACACAATATTTTTCAGTGTTAGTGCATACTATTTTCTTGTAGTAAAGTAAAGTTTGATACCTATAACTAATGACATTGCGCTATCAGTGCCAGAATTGGACATTAACAAACAAAGATGAAAGACACATCGTAACAACAGAGATATTAAAGATAAAACACTTAATATCAAAAACAAAAGAACTTGCAAGAGCTGACCAAATCATAAGCCATGCAGTGGTTAGAGATCTAAAACAAACATCCCAAATCCCACCATGGAAACAAGCCATGCCTTGAGATGGTAGAAACCATAGAGGGAATAGGGAAAAAGGGAACAGACAGATTCAGAAAGGAAATTTATCACAGAAGAATATCTTAGGAAAGTATACCCACCAGAAACATGGACACACGTATATACAGATGGCTCATCTAACAAAGCCACATCCAATGGAGGTAGGGGTCTATTACAGACTAAGTAATGAAGAAGAAAAAACTGGGGTATAAACAATTGGAACATATTCCAATAACTTCAGTGCAGAAGCAGAAGCACTGAAGGCCGCAGCTGAGCTTGTAATCCAAGATAAAGATATCCACCAAGAAAACATAGTATTCCTGACTGATGCCGCGTCAGTATTAGCAGCGCTAAAACAACACAAAGATGAAGATCTCGAGCAATGTATGTTCTCCCTGACCCAGCTCTCAGCAGAACACCCAAGGTTGGTCATACAGTGGATCCCATCCCACTGCAATATTGAAGGCAATGAAGCTGCAGACAAACTAGCAAAGAGTGGATGAGCATCCCCGCAAACAGACCTGAGTATCACATATAATGAGGCCAAGACCATAATTAAAGCCAAATTCAGGGTAAAACTACTTTAACTTAACTAGAGAAGAGCAAGTCATCATCTTCAGACTGAGAACTGGGCATAACGGACTCAATGGTCATCTTTACAACAAAATGAGGATTGGGACAGATGCCAGGTTCCCATGTGTGGAGCATATCATGACCGTGGAACACATCCTACAAAGCTGCACGCTCACGCAGGAAAAGAGAGAACAATACTGGCCTCGTGAGACAGATATGAGACAAAAGCTGTGTGGAGATAAAACAGCCTTACAAACAACGGTGTCCTTTGTAAGAGAAACCGGAACCTTGTTTTGAGGATGAACGAAGAAGAAGAAGAAGAAGAAGAAGAAGAAGAAGAAGAGGAAGAAGAAGAAGAAGAGAAGAAACAGAGATGAAATACGCTGAATGATTTGAATAACAGAAATGGGTATAATCAGAAAGAAGATAGAAGATATTAGGAGACAAGTACAACACCAGTGTCAAACCTCATAAAGAGGCAGCACGCCAAATGGTTTGTCCACGTTACCCGCCAAACACCAGATAGCATCCCTTACAGATACAAAGCCAAGGGCTGCCCACGCAAATGACGAATAGTAAAAATAATAGAATTAGTGAAACTCCCCATGTACGAAGCTGGATATTCTACTCCCATATGTTCATGTTAGACTAAGTAGTAATATTTATGAGCTGTATCATGTAGGCGGGATGTTCTACATTCCAGCTGTCATTGTATCTACAGATGTTGTTATTGTTTGTGAGTGTACATGATAAGTAGGTTACTCTTTTGTGCGCCCTGAAAGGGACGTTAGGTGGCGAGTTGCAGTAGCTTTCCTCACATCCCGAGCGTGCTGATGAAGGTGGACCGAGGTCCTCAATGCGGTGGTGCTATGACTGGCTTTATCTGCGTGTCACTCACTACTACGGGGATTACGTCGATTTATCACATCGTTAGCCAGACTGCCATGCGAACAGCCCGTTTCCAGGGAGGACTACTAGGAAGCCGAGGTGAGGGTCTTGGCCAGTATGCTTTGCCTGACCCTGACTAACATGTTTAATCAGTATATTTTGCCTGACCAGAGATTGGTCTTCCTCCCCATCTATAACTGTTAAACCTCTTGACGATATTCACAAGTAATACCTGTATCGTGTAGTCTGGATGATCAACCTTCCAGATGTTTCTGTATCTTAATCTTAGCCTTAGTCGACCTGTATTTCTACAAGGGCGGATGCACCTGTGCAGGTCTCAGCTCTGGTGTGAGCTAAATGTAGCCGGGAAGAAGATTTCCTGCTTCTCGGGCAAGGCTCAAGCAGCTTATTACTCCCCTGCGTTGGAATACGTGCCGCGGATGGGGGTTAATCGATGTGCGAGTATATCTCAATAAACTAGAGCAAAATATATCCGCAGCCTGTTAGGCTTCATTTATGCTGCCCTTTAAAAACCACATAACCATGGCCAGTGTTATGCCATGTTACAGTTAGTCGCCTTTTACGACATGCTGTCTGTGGGGCAGTGGTGCTATTCTTGTATCATACACAAAGACCCCTGCAGATCCATGTACTGACATCCGCGGAACCTATTACCTTTCATGAACTATACATATCCAAAATCTTTATTAAAACCTTTGTTGACAATCTTCCACCACAGGATGTTATTGCGATGGACAAAAATCGTGCAGAAATAACACTTCTCGATGATTTCCTCTCATACAGTTACATATCTTCTCGATGATTTCCTCTCATACAGTTACATATCTTCTCGATGATTTCCTCTCATACAGTTACATATCTTCTCGATGATTTCCTCTCATACAGTTACATATCTTCTCGATGATTTCCTCTCATACAGTTACCTATCTTCTCGATGATTTCTTCTCATACAGTTACATATCTTCTGTATGATTTCCTCTCATACAGTTACATATCTTCTGTATGATTTCCCCTCACCCATACCGTTACATATCTTCTCGATGATTTCCTCTCATACAGTTACATATCTTCTCGATGATTTCCTCTCATACAGTTACCTATCTTCTGTATGATTTCCCCTCACCCATACCGTTACATATCTTCTCGATGATTTCTTCTCATACAGTTACCTATCTTCTCGATGATTTCCTCTCCCATATACCGTTACCTAACAATTACATCGGGATGGCGTGTCAACTTTTACACACGAGAGTCGACATTATTCGTACCATCTGTTATGATGCATATCATGAAAGTTATAGCACTCACGTGAGACAGATTTGCAGAGTTGAACTGACTACGCGCTGGTCTAAGTATTTATCTACATTTGGATGTTTGCGTTGAGCAGCGGTTCTTAATCTGCGCTTCGCGAGGCTCTCGCAGGGAGTCCACGAATGCCTGAAGAAATACAAGGGGCTTGTCATAAGTCTTTACCCTTACCATGAAGGAGTAGGAGGAGAAAATTGAAATTTGGCACAGTGATTATTCCTTCTCAATGTAGCCACCCCCTGAATTTATATATTTCTGCCATTTCTGTGTGACTTTGAGAAGATCTTCAGAATAAAGTAACAAAATTTTCGAACTAAACCAGTTATCCCAAGCCAGTATGGCATCTTCGTCACTGTCAAAATGATTTTCTTTCAGTTGTTTCAGTTGGGTCATCATGGTGAACCCAAGTCTCATCTACTGTCACCATGGTCGGCAACAGGTTTTTCGACCGACACATTTTGAGCAACTGGCACAGCAATCAACCCTCGTTTGTTTCTGTTCAGATGTCAGCAGACGCGGGACCCAGCGGGCACACACTTTTCTAATGTTCAGTCTGTTGTATACAACTCTAAAAACTGTACTTTCGTTCAATTTTGTTGACCAAGATATCTCTGCAATTGTCATTTTCCTATCCTGGTCAATGATTTTCTTCACTCTTGCAGCATTTTCGTCGCTGCACTCTGAGGATGGTCTTCCTGATCTTGGAAGACCAGCAACAAGGGAACGGCCAAACTTAAACCGCCATCACCAGTTATTTTTACAGAAACATACGAAAGACAGAATTCCTCAAACACTGGTTCCATCACTGTATTTCTGTAAGTGTTTTTCCCGGCAACATCAAGAATTTTATCACAGTTCTGGCCTCTCATTTCTCCATTGTTCTGACAAACCATTAGAGTATCAGATCCGGTCAATAAGGTGTGTTGCGCCATGCACCATACCGGGTAAACTCGTCGAGGAAGGAAATGTGTACTTCTCACGTCCAGTGTAAAGTGAATGAGCTACACATGTGCCAAATTTCAACTTTTTCCTCCTACTCCTTCATTGTCAGGGTAAAGACTTCTGACAAGCCCCTTGTATTATGAGCTGCTTTTAGTGAAAATCCAAAGATAAATATAAAAATATATAAATAGAAAGACAGATACTAAGAGGTATACAACAGAAGATAATATAGACAACGTTTACATAATTTGGAGGCTACGTAGCTTTGGGATGAAGTGTTAGTTTCAGAATCACAAGCATCCGGTTCGAATCACGCTGGTGTCCAGTTTGGCAGACATAGTTCTTTTTCGTTCCTCCACGTACGAAAAGTAATGCCAACCTATCGTACTGCACACTTGCCAGAAACTTATAACAGCCAAAAAGGTTGGCAGTTTCAAGAAGCGAGGTTCTGCAAAGGACATGTTACTTTCTTTTTTCACATAATTAGATACACGTCGATTTAACAGACGCCCCAGACCGAATTTGAGTACGCTGGGCATGTGCCATCACAGCGTGACTGTCGTTCGTTATGGCAGACTTATAAAAACACCTCCAATGAGCCGAATATCAAAGGTCTGTTCATCTTAAAAATAAGCAAAGAAAACGCAGAATAAAAGTTACAGCTATTAACCCCAACATGAAAGGCTTGTAAGTGAAATGCAATTTCAGCCTTCTCGTTAAAGAAAGTCAACAGTCGAATTGAATTCATAACCAATTTTGTCTTCTAAGCCTCAGACCGTTTCAATCATAGTTGGTCAAGTTTACTGTACTTGATACCCACTTTTTTAACTTTTGACAGAGTAAATTTTCCTTATCGACCACTAAAATCTAAATTGAAGAAAATTTCTAGATCGTTTACTGAGTCTGTGTATTTTTGTTGTTTTTAATACATCATCATCATCATGTTGCATGTCCTTTACAGAACGTTGCTCTCATCACAGCCCGTTTGAAGGAAACTCGATATCTTACCAAATCTCCAGCCTGCCTCAGGGTCATGCCTAAGCATTTCTTAACATCTTTGGTGCCATCGTCTTCTTGGTTTGCCTCTGCTTCTCTTTCCCGCCACCATATCTTTCTTTACCGGTCTCTCAAGACGGTTGTGTCTTTTGATGTGATCATAATATTTCAACTTTTTTTTCTCATGATGGAATTTATGAATCAATTCACCCCTATGCCCAACTCTTGTAGAATGTCTGCATGTTTCTTTTTTAATGTCGGTCCATGGTATTCTGAGAACCTTTGTATAACATTTCAACTCGAAGGACTTGATTCTCTTTCTTGAGGTTTGGGTAACTGTTCATGTGTCACATCTGTATTCTTTCATTAGAAAAACACATGTTCTCAAAATTGTCACTATTGTTAGTTTGCTGATAATATGGCAAAGATGGCGCCGTAACTGGCTGCGAGTCTACATTTCTCTACTGTTTTGGTTCATTATGGATGCCGCCAGACCACGGATTTGCCTGGAATTCACAATAGTCGACGACTTACACTTGTGTTCACGGATACGTGGAGTTGTTTTCCGTCTGGACTTGTTATTTCGTTCTTTTTTGTGATTTCTTCCATCCGTTTATCCTGGTCTGGACGCCGGCTGAATTGTGCATCGCTTAAACTAGTTATACCTGTGTCGTATCTCTCGGGTTAGTTCTGCCGGTTCACCTTCACGAATATGGCGTGTGGGAATTTTAGATGCTACTGTGATGAACTGAATACAGCTGGGGAGAGATGTCAGACTCACTCACACGCTGAGTGTTGTCCATACGACCTCTTGTGGTTATCGAAAAGGCACGACAAACTGCGTTAGATGCCTTCCCACCTTTCTACCCTGCGGGTTACATGTTTACGGAAAGGCTTCGGTGGTAACCCTGAGGCAAAATCTGCATCCTATGCTATCTCCAGTCGTCTCGATGAATGTCTTGCCACTGGCAAAAGGTAGCTTAGGCTCTGTGCGTGAGGTTGACAAAAGGCGTAGTTTCTTCCTCACTTTAATCCAAATCTCCGCGCAAGTCACCCATTTCAGCGGACACAGCAGGAGATACGACTGTCCACACGGCTGAACAAAGAGAGTGGTCTTCATCACTTGTGATGGACAAACTAAACTGATAATATGCCATAGTTTCCTCAGGTTGTTTAGCCTCTGCATCGCCATAATAATAATAATAATAATTAAAAAAATAATAATGATAATAATAATAATATATTTATAATACAGAATACATTTATTCTGCTACCGTCTAAGCTGAAAGCTAAAATGGCTCACTAAGGGCGCCCAGGTTGAAGAGCACTGGTTTAAATAAACATAAAAGTAAGGGTTGTTGGGTACCACAAAAACTAATTCAGAAAGATTATATATACTCCATCAATACAAATTTAACTTAAAGTAACATTAGTGAGCATCGCCTAGTTCTCAAACTGTGAACACTCAAAACTTTGATTAAATTGTTGTTTATGCCTAACAACTGATGATACTTTCCTAGATTGTGGAAATATGGATATAATATTAAAACAAGTTAGTAGTGTGAGTTGTAGATGTAGAGGATTAATTTAAATTGGATAGAAGGAAAAAAAAAATATGTTCATATTATTAATATGTTTTTATTTATTAACAACACGCTTCCACAATAATTTTAAATTTCAGATAGCAGACATCGTTTACTATTGTAAACACACAGATAATTAATTGGTGAACATTTTCATGTATTAAATATTTTAGAGGTCCGCCGCAACAAAAGATATTTAAAGGGGGTCCGCTGTAACTAAACGGTTAAGAACCGCTGGCGTAGAGAATATGGGTGCGGGTTTAGACATGACAAGGTCATACGCTACAAGAAAATATATCAGCCTCTTTTGACAATTTTGACAAAGGAACAGAGAATAACAAGCTCCAAGTCGTTGCTGGTTTAGCTTTTACCTAAATACGGCATTGGTGGGGTATCTCTTCTTCTTCTTCTTCTTCTTTTCCTTCGTCTACTCTACTACAACAATAACAACTCCTACAACTACTACTACTACTAATCATAATAATACTACTACTACTACTACTATTACTACTACTACTACTGCTACTATTACTCCTACTACTATTACTACTACTACTACTACTGCTACTACTACTACTACTACTATTACTACTACTACAACTACTACTACTAACTACTACTACTACTCTACTACTACTACTACTACTACTACTACTACTACTGCTACTATTACTCCTACTACTATTGCTACTACTACTACTACTATTACTACTACTACTACTACTACTACTACTGCTACTATTACTCCTACTACTATTGCTACTACTACTGCTACTATTACTCCTACTACTACTACTACTACTACTACTACTACTACTACTACTGCTACTATTACTCCTACTACTATTGCTACTACTACTACTACTACTGCTACTATTACTCCTACTACTACTACTACTACTACTGCTACTATTACTACTACTACTACTACTATTACTACTAATTCTTCTTCTAATCTACTAGTTCTTCTTCTATTTCTTCTTTTTCTTTTCCTTCTCCTTCTACTTCTTCTTCTTCTTCTTCTTCTTCTTCTTCTTCTTCCCGAAATCTTTCTACATCTTAGGAGGTCGTTTAGACTACACATCTATTGAAATGATGAATAGTCTGTTTCCACTACAGCCTGACCATCGCCAGCGTTATCTCTTTCACAGTTTTTCTCGTCCATTTCAGAACATCATTTGTCTAGCTCATCCCTGGTACACTTTTCTACCTTGTTTATGTGACTCTTCCACCCACAGGATAACCTTGGTTGGCCCATTTGAAAGCTATACATGAATGAATCAATGACGTTTTAAGTGGGTTTCTTTTTAAAAACAGAAGGTATTAGGTTTTCATGTGGTTAAACATTTTGATTTTTGATGTTTGGTGGTGAGATCCAAGACTCACATGTAGAAACATTAAAGTACGAACCTATGATGAAATGAGGAGAGATGATGAGGGTAGGGTCAAATGGAGGGACATGCTTAGACAACCTTACAACTAGTCTTAGGACTGATCAACCAGAGTATTTGGTCAGATGGAGATACACGCTCAGACAACTTTACAACCAGCCTTAGGACTGATCAACCAGAAGGGGTCCAATGGAGATACACGCTCAAACAACCTTACAACCAGCCTTAGAACTAACCAACCAGAGGATGGGGTCCAATGGAGATACACCATCAGACAACCTTACAACCAGCCTTGGGACTGATCAACCAGATGATCAAGATGACGACTCCCACAATATTTTTGAAGTAGCTCATCTCTATTGCTTGAGTGCTTTGCTCAAATTCAGTATTTGATGTTCACTATGACCTGCATATATATCTGCTTTAACTCTTCAACCTGGGGACTAGCCTCCACTAGTGAGCTTTTCAGGTCGGTGGTAGTAGAATCGTTGCAGTCTGTATTAAAAGAATGTTTTTTTTATTATGACGATGCAGAGGCTAAACAATCTGAGGAACTATGACAGAATTCCAGCAATAACAACAACAACAAAAACAACAAAAAGAAAAGAAGTGACAAATTTGAGAACCGGTGGTTTTCCTATGGCAGCATACGGGTGGAAATATGGGCAGTTACCCTAACCTCATGAATGATAATCTAGTCATTCGAGTCCAAATGTTGTAGACAGGTTATAAGAATGAAGACATTCGACAAGAGTTTGTCATAGAGCAATTGGTTCATAATGTAGCAGAGCCCACTGTTTGTCCTGGCCGTGATCTAACTTAGAACATTCTCACACTCATCCACATCATCATGACCCTACTCAGTAAATGACATATCACACAGCAGGTGGCATATTTATTATTACATACTCATATCATAGAATGAATAGAGAAATTACAAACACAATAAAATACATATCTTAACTAAACATTCTACTAAAACGGGAATTGTAAGCATTAGCTCTTGATGGAATTCCCAACTAACTAAAAAACCCAGTTCTATTGCCTTGCAATTTCATCACACACACATCGCCTTAACTGCGTCTTCAACACACCTTATCAAATACTCTTCCTCACTGAAATCCCCTCAGGCGGGCGATCTCGACATAACTCGTTCACAATGTGTCCTTGCTTACAAACACACTTTCAGATTATCTATTAATGCAAAACTCACACACCTATTTGAGCGATCCTGTTCTATCACTAAACATTCGTCCAACCGTCTATCAATCGCTCCTCTATCTAAAGTCGGTGAGTTAAACATACTATCTACATTCAGTCTCTCTCTCTCTCTCTCTCTCTCTCACTCTCCTCCATACAGCCTCACTCTCTCTAGCCTCTCTCTCGCCAGCCTCTCTCTCTCCAGCCTCCCGAGCTAAACTTTGTCTTGAGTTATATATCCTCAAGCAAGGCCAGAGCTTGACCAATCAATCTCAGGTATGGTCATCTTCAATCCAATTGGACCGAAACACTTTGCACACCTGTCACTCCATTTCTCTCGCAGCAAGCCCCGCTGTCAATTTCGTCTGTCAATCAATCTCCCCCTACCAAAATCGGAAGGCCAGTGGTCAGTTTCTATGTGTCCACATTCCTTAACCCAACTCTGTTCTCCTTTGCTGAGACGGTGAGTGACCTTGACATGCATTCAGTTAGCTTTAAGCTTTAACATGTTCAGGCATCCTAAACTCCCCTTGCTCCGGCGGGAACTGTTACAATAAATTCCATCGTCAACAAAAATGTGAAATACTTTGGCACAAAAGAAAGAATAGTAATTGAAGGTAAGGTTTAGGGCAAGAGAGACAGAGGGAGACCAAGAAAGCGATAGCACCAAGATGTCAAGGAAAGTTTGGGCATTAGTGGAGCAGGCTGGGGATTTGGCAAGAGATTGAATTTCTTTCATACGGTCTGTGATGAAAGCGATGTTCTACAAAGGGACATGCTACATGATGATGGTGATGTATTAAAAATATCAAAAATATGGACTAAGTGGACGACCGCGACATTGTCTTCTATTTGGTTGTTATTGAGCTTTAAGAAAAAAATATCATAACAAACGGAAGGAAGAGTAAGGCCTGGTCAAGTAAAATAGAAGAACAAAATGAGCTTACTTAGTCGCTCCTCTTCTACCGTGAGGTGTAGAAGTACAAAATGAGCTATGAACATAACTTCTTGCTTCTTCATCAGAAAATAGAAGTTCATTCAAGTGTTCACTGAGGTTGTTTCCCTGACTAATGTAGGCTATTAAAAAATATATAATTAAGCCTTTATATGAGATAACTAGTTCGTACAATTCTCTTTATAGTTTCATCGGTACTTACTTACTTCCCTTGTCCAAGCATCAGGTCATACAGTATGCACCCAGTATTAAGCGACATGGATTGCCTTGAAATTTGCTTCTAACGTGATTGCATATTTCATGGAGGTTGGGGCAGGTCATCAGGTGATCTGAGTCCTGTATTGAAGTCGCATGTGTCATCATCTGTGAATTTTTTAATGAGATGTTGTTGAGTCACCACAATAAGGAGGATTACCCTTTTGTACGCCCTGTGAAGGGCGTTCAGTGGCGGTTTGTTGTAGCTTTCCTCATATCCCAAGCGTGTTGTCTTCTTCTTTTTCTTCTTCGTACGCTGTCAGACATCAACCTGTATTTTTTCGAAAAAAGCAGCGGTCATCCTGAGGCTGTCGACACTGCCATAGAACTTGTCTAGTGTTGCCACTGGTGATGGCCACATGTGCTTTCTCTGGTCCTCGTATGTCGCACAATTTTGCAGCAGATGTTCAGGGGTCATTTTTTCGGTACCACAACTGCATTCGTCAGTGCCACCTATCTACAGTTTATTGAATAGATGGTACCTCAGTCTGTTGTGGCCTGTGCGGAGTCTGAAGACCACGACCTGCTCTCTTCTATTCAACTGGTAATAAGCATCATCTTTTTGTATATCCAGTATGCTCTGTTTCCCATTTGGCCATGTATCTGGCCCTAATAAACCTTTTGGACTCTTCGTAGGTCACACTAGAATGTGGTTGTGGTAACCCTGCACCTTCTTTTGCCAGTATGTCTGTCTCCTCGTTGCCTTGAATATTACAGTGGGATGGAACCCACTGTACCATGACTCTTTTGGATGTTGATTGCTGTCATAGTTGACAGAGTACTACTCTTAAGTCATTAAGTTCTGTATTTTTTTGGCTTTTTAGTGCTGTGACCACGAACAGTGAATCTGTAAACAGGACTATCTGGCTTTCATTTATTTTTCCTGTCAGCATTGCTTCTGCTGCAGCCCTCAGTGCCTCTGCCTCCGGTCTGAAATTACTTGAGTATTTTCCAGTTGCCACTGACAGTGTTATTTTTCTACCATTTGGTAGGCTCGGGAATACCCCTGCCCCTCCATTCTGTGTTGTGTTTGTTACAGAACCGTCGGTGTATGCATGGGTCCAGTCCATGCTTGGGTAGTTTTTCGTTATGTACCTCAGGGTTATGTCTCTTCTTTCCTTTTCAGTCTGGCTGTTCTTGTTTCCCAAGCGTGTTGATGAAGGGTCCTCCAGGTGGTTGTACTATGTTTGCTTCATCTACGTGTCGCTCACTACTGTAGGGATCACGTCGATCCCTCATCTTGTCAGCCAGGCTGATATGAAAACAGCCCGTTTCCAGGAAGGGCTTCGGGAAAGCCAAGGTGAGTGTCTGGACCAGTATATCTTGCCTGATCCTGACTAACACGTCTGATCAGCATGTTGTGCCTCACCAGACGTTAGTCTTCTTATCCTCGTGGGTGTGCTGGTGTAGGAAGACCTTGGTCCTCCAGTCGGTTGTGGTATGCTTGGCTTTATCTGCATATCGCTCACCACTACTATCATCCTGATTTCAGTGAGAACTTCATGGACGTGAAGTGGGGTCTTGGTCAGTATATTTACCTGACCCTGACTAACACTGTCTCCAACGTTATTCCTTCCTGACCAGACGTCTCATAATCCAGTGTGAGGAGAGAACTCTGTAGTTGTCAAATTAAATTTTTTAATCGATTACTTCCCTTATATAACTTTTGATCTGCATTGCATCATCATCATCATCAGCATAGGCGTGCGTCTCTGTAGATCATTGGCGTGGCGCCTTGTGAGTTTTGTCCAGCTCTGTCTACTGTATTTTGACACTGTCTCCTATGGCTATAAAGGCCGACCCGCGAGTGACAGTCTCTGTCACAGATCGTACAACCATGCTGAGGAGGCTGGCTTGCCAGGCTGTTCCTTGATCTTTTCAGTCGTTCTCTTTTCTCTGCTGACAGAAGACCTCTACGAGCGTCAGCAGCCACTACGCCCCCTCCAACTAACTGTCTCCAGATAGCTCGATCCTGGGCAATTTCTTCCCAGCCCTTGGATGGATCTCGCATGACTTTATGTCCCTCTTGCATTCGTCCTTAAATTGCAGTGTGGGACGGCTGATTCTTCTAACTCCAATAGCTAGTTTTCATAAAGGATATCCTTTGGTAGCCTCTCATCTTCCATGCGATAAACATGACCCAACCATCGAAGACGTCGCTGGCTCAACATCGAGTACATGATATGAGTGTTTGCTGTCTATAAGACCGTATTATGTGGTACTCTCTCTTGCCACACAATTCACAATATATTCCATAGACACCTCATGTGAAAGGTGTTGAGCCGCCGCTCCTGTTTAGTGTAAGTACTACAAGCCTCGCTTCCATACATGAGAGTGCCAAGAACGTAGGTCTGATAGACCTAGACCTTGGCGTAGTGAGACAGCGTAGTGTTCTCCCAGGCTCTCTTCGTCAGGCGGGCATTGACGGTATTTCCTCTGCCAAGCCTTCTGTCTATCTCCTTCTCAAGCGAGAGAGTGTTGCTGATGGCAGACCCTAGATAAGTGAGACTGTTGACGACCTCCAGAGTGACGCCATCAATCTTTTTGGAGGGGGTAGTGGTAATGCCCTGTGCGCAGACCTTTGTCTTTTCCAGACTTATAGTGAGCCAAAACAGCTTGCACCCCTCACCGAATGTTTCTCGGTCTCTGCAAGGCCTCCTTTTCCTCCAGCATTTACCGCTCTGAGTTGCTATTAACGACAAAGTCGTCAGCAAATACAAGTTCACGAATCACATCCCCATGAAAAGCTGATGCAGATAGACTCTGTGTAGCCCAACGAGCGATGGAGCGAAGATCATTGAAGATTTCTATTCAAGATCAAATCTGCAACGCAGAGATCAGACTTTAAACTTCCCACACTGACATCATGTTACGAAAATGCAGTTCAGTCGGCCATGTTGTGTGCATGCAGGATAATAGATGGACACGTAGAGTAGGTGGTCCTACACCTTTAGACGCCCTCACAGATATCCGAGGCTGAGGTGGAGAGATGGCCTGAAGGAGGCCTTGAGCCCATCATGGTACACTAAGGCAGAAGAGCAAAATCAGTTTTCTCAACCTTTGGCTACCTGGCATCAGACACACATGCCTGATTGAATAACAGGATTAAGAGGTTACAGTGTTTCTTTGGTGAACTGAGGTATTGGTATTTTAGTTTGTCATTCAAGGATCCATACAAATTTGACAGATCACAGTAGTAGAAGTTGCGTACACAATTTCAGTTCTCTAGATTATGGGGAAGTTGGTTGTTGTTGTTGAATGTCCCCTATGAGCAAGATTACTCTTTGGTGCACCTTAAAAGGATATTGATTTACGGGTTGTCATAGCTTTCCTCACATCCCGAGCGTGCTGATGAAGGCGCACCTATGTCCTCCAGGCTGTGCTATGCTTGGCTTCATCTGTGTGTCGCTCACTACTATGGAGATCATGACGATCTCTCACCTTATTAGTAAGGCTGCTGTGAAACACCTGTTTTCAGAAAGGGCTACGAGGAAGCCAAGATGAGGGTCTTGTCAAGTATGTTTTGCCTGAACCGTTAGTCTTTCTTCCCAGGGACAGTTGGTTAATATAGTGGAAACAGATGCAAACGGACAGAGCCATGTTAAATTAAATAAAAGCTAATAAAATGACTGATTACAAACACTAGAACCAACATGTCTTTATCAGTGACAAATGACAATAAAGAAAAGACTATAACAATTGAGATGAGGAGCTAAACAAACATAATGAAACACAATTAGTGCTTAAACAATTCAAGCTTAAAATGTCTGTTTATTATTGTTATGCATACAACAAAATGAAAAGTACGAGAATTGTCTATTGTGTACATATCAGATATCAACAAACATCATTATAAACATATTATATCAGTTGGTTAATATCAAATTTATATTAAAGTTAACATTATAATCTAAGCCCCTGTTTGAGGTAGAAGACTCTCCCAATGTACTATAAACGTCATCATTTACACAGGCTAAACACCTGTTTGAGTGGGTTTGAAAGAAAGCTCAAGAAGTGGTAGACCATATATGATAGATGTATACCCTGTTGCTACATTGTAAATATAACAAAGAAATTCAATTGTAGATACTTGCTGGTCTCAAGAGAAAAATTGTTCATATTCACAAGAAAGCTACAATTCTTCTACAGCGAAAGGATGGTCTACAATGTGATTGTTACCTAAATTCTGAGGAGGATCAAGATGCTGAGCAGTGCATGAGCTACAGTGGTCAGCGACCCATAGCTGAATGCTAGTGTCAGGGCCATCGAACCAGAGCTGCCAAGACCCTTCGACACCTCCACGTGGTGATCCTGGACAACAAGTTGCAACAGAGCAGACTGGATAATTAGAAGGAATTGAAGAGGGAAGGCTGCTGAAATCATGTGTGTCAGACTGAAAGGTGCAAATATCGCAGTCAAGCTGTAAACTACGACACAATGCATTCTATTCTCCGGACAACATCCTACTACTTCCAGAGCAGTTTGCGGGGCTTGGTATCGGGAGATTGAGAATGAACAAAGAAATTCAGAGAAAAGGAAGCATTCTGAGAAAGACCACTTAATTTCAATGAGGTATCTAAAAATTGAAATATGTAATGTTAGAATGTTGAACTGGCTAGGAAAGACAGACAATTTAATTGCAGAGGCCAGTACTACAGATTACGCCATTAACACAGGAGACAGAGGATATTTCTAATCCACTGGACAGTAGTTGCCCCATTGCAAGTAAATCTAGTGACAGCATGAGAATTGTGCTACAAGATGTGATCTTTGTTTCCACACAGTTCTTCCTGGACACAGTCAGTTTCATGACAGTCTGGCTTACAAAGTAGGGATCGCAGTGATCCTCGTAGTAGAGAGCGACATGCAGATGAAGCCAAATATAGCTCAACTGCCTAGAGGACCCTATTTCAACTTCATCAGTTTACTCGGGATGTAGAAAAGCTCTTATAGAATATAGTCCAGAGAATGAAATGCGTTGTCGTAATTTACAGCTTGTCTGCGATATTTGCACTTTCGGTCCAACACATCTGACTTCAGAGAGCATTTTGTTAGTACCGGGTTAGCATTCCCTCTTCGATCCATTCTCCTTAGCCAGTCTGCTCTGCTGCAGCCTGATATCCAGGATCACCGCGTGGAGGTGTAGAAGGGTCTTGGCAGCTTTGGTTCGCTGGCCCTGACGCTAGCAGTCAGCTATGGGTCGCTCACCACTGCAGCTCATGCGTTGCTCCGCATCTTGATCCCACAAGCTTATTTGAAAATAATAAATGGGTCTTTAACAATTAGTGATTTTAATTAAAAAATGCTTTAAAAAACACCCTCCCTTCTACATATAATAGTTGTCTCATCGCAAGCGAATCTGGCGACAGCATCAAACTTTTACTGCGAGATGTCATCTCTTTTGACTTAAAAATCCATTCCTGGCATGGCAGATTGCTGCATATGTAAGAAGTCAACTGTGGAATTGTCATGCTTTCTGTTCTTTCTGGCAGCTTGCTTTCTCTGAGCCTCGGCGGTAATAGTCTGCTCAGCGATACACACTCAAAGAAAGGTCATCAAATTATGCAAACATTAAAATATAAACAGACATCAATAAAACAAACTTCTGGTCACTGGGAAGTAAACTATAGAAAATTGCACAAGATAAATGAAATATAGCAGACAATACTTCATTAACAGATCTTATTAACAATTTTCAATAACAGTCAAAATATTGCAAGATGTAAATTTTAAAACTAAAAGTCATGAAACAATACTAAGGTAAAACAAAGTAAATATTTCAAAGTAAGGAGGTATGAATGATTTGAAGAATTAGGTAGGAATGTTTGTAATAATACAGTCAATCTTTATTTTTCACAGGTTCATAAGTATGTGGGTTGTGGTATTTTAACTTGAATTACAGTGCCTTCCATTAACAATATTTGAAACAATATAGAGGGTGGATATAAAGTTTGGAAATGGATACTGTTAAAAAAATTCAAACTTCATTACTTATTTTCTGTAATGTTTTTATATCCATTGCTGAGGTCTGAGGATATTTATAGCACTGAGGAACAAAGCCTTGCTTGCCCCAGGTGTTATTATGCAGACACCTGACAGAAAAAAATTTTTTATTATCATGTTTTGAACCCATATCACCTGGATTAAGGCACATATTCCCAACAGCTCTATCACATGTCCTTTTTTATTTAATGTTAATTACACAAAAAATTATGCTTATTACCAGTTGAACAGAAGACAGCAGGTGGTGGTTTTCAGACTCTGCACAAGCCACAACAGACTTTGCAATAAACTGATGATAGGTTCTACTGACGAATGCCCCTGTGGTACAAGGAAAATGACTGCTGAACATCTGCTGCAGAGTTGCTCGACATACGAGGACCAGAGAAAGCACATGTGGCCATCACCAGTGCCAACACTAGACAAGCCCTATGGCAGTGTCGACAGCCTCAGGATTTCACTGCTTTCTTCAAACAAATTCAAGTTGACGTCTGACAGCGAAGAAGAAGAATTTAAAGTTAATAGAAAATTTTCAAAACTAGATTAGGCAACATGATCAAGTGGAATTGGCTGCATCTGAACCCCCTTAATTACCTCTTCTAGGTTATGCTGAAGCAGCAGATTTGTTCAGCAAAAATCAGAGCCACAAATCATCCAAGGCAACACAACACAGATGTATGTGCAAGATTTTATGTGGAAATTTGCATAACACACTAGATGCATTACAATTTTGTCCAGTGTACTCGTATTAAAAGTAAGATGGCCGCGCCTTAGTGGCTGCGCTCTCGACTCTCTCCGGTGTTTGTGTAGAGTTTTCCGATATTTGGTAGTTCCTGTTCGGATTATATTTCCCAACTCCTTCACCAGGTGGTATCAAGAACTTTATTCTGTGGAAATTGATTTGCTTTTGATCGGATATCCTGTTTGTAATGCTGCATTTCATGCCTGGCTCAAGCCGTTTGAAATCAGTCCATGGCGGAGTTCAACGTTCCGCTTAACTACACACCAGATTATCACTACTCAAGAACCTTTCTGCTCGAACTAAAACCAACTTTCTCCTGTCCACCCCTCCCTCCACCGGAGGTTACACGATACCTCACCAAACCTCATATTCTCAGCACAGCAAGGGTCACGCTGACGAACAGGTGCACACAACCAGAATCCTCGGCAGCGGGACACGTAAGAACAGCGAGTTTGTCATGGAAAGGTTGACACAAACGTTGGTCTAACACACTCCCTGCGGCCATGACTGCAAAGTACACGGCTCCACCTGGGGAGTCTGTAGGGATTTTGGTTGACACGCTACGCATGAACACAGCCTCAGCAGTTGGACATGGTTGTGGTTGATCTACGCAACTGGCCTTTGACATCTACAAGAACATTATTATTATTATTATAGTTAATCAGAGACAGACTAATTAAATTTATCCCACAGTGCAATTGAGCATATAATGTATTGTAATGTATTCTCAATAAACCATTTATTATGTATACTAACCTTGTTTTCAGGCTTTATAGCCACGATGTAGATGGCATAAGTTATAATCTGACATTCAGTTAAATATGTCATGGACTTTCCATTTGTTGTACTATGAACTGAAGATGTAGTTTGTTAGTGAAACTTTGTAGTACTTATTTTAAACAATATACAATATCAAATCAAGCAGTATCCGAGCTCTCACCCTTCGGCCAAATGCCATGTAATAATATTTACACAGGCTTGTTAGTTGTATAGTGCCATACAAAGTGTTCCATTTATCTGGCTTCGGAGGAAGAAGTATTTTCCTAACATGGTTGATGATGATCAATGGTTTCATATTGGTGTGTACACAGCTGGCACTCAGGAGTGTGTTGTGATTGGATTCTGTTCAGGTGCTTGTTAAATGGGATGTGTTGGGTTCTCAGTTAGAAAATGGTGCTCTGATCCTTTCTTGTGAGTTGATTCATGCTGTCATACCCTGTCACAAACAGGAGCCAGGTTAAGGTATCACTGATCAAGTGCGGTATTAACCATGTCGACTGGGAAAGAATCACCACTAATCGCAGACTGGCACAGCAATATTGTGGAGGGTGTTCAGAGACAACAAGAATAAATGAGGCTATA
Organism: Ariolimax columbianus; assembly: GCA_036924085.1. Taxonomy (NCBI): domain Eukaryota; kingdom Metazoa; phylum Mollusca; class Gastropoda; order Stylommatophora; family Arionidae; genus Ariolimax; species Ariolimax columbianus. The sequence continues at coordinate 44,720,755 of JAVGWX010000021.1, forward strand.
CAGAGACGATCACTCCGCAAGTCAGCTCACAGCAACCCTTCTTCAATCCCGGTGGAAAGGGATGTTCTGATATAAATGCAACAGACAAGAGAGAGATTTGTCCAACTCCCCTTCCCTATAATAAAATTCACACACGTCACTTATTTTTAATGTGACTTTCGTTACACCACTGTCTACTATGGAAAGCACAATTAGAGTGCCTTTGAAATTTTGTGCATGGAAAATTCGCACCCTCATGGATGGTGTGCAAAACATCCTCCACCCCGATGGATGGGGGTGTCCTATTTCCTTGTGCTAAGTGCGACAGGCAATACAAAGCTCTTATTGGCTTATGTAGCCATCTTTGAACACATGCGAACAGTGAATGTTGACAAGGTGGTCCTCGTTGATTACGATGAAGGAAGAACATGTTGAATTGATAACATCTCATTCTGCTGTGACTAGTGTATAGTCTGAATATTTAAACACCCACCGAGCTGGTAAAACACATTATTTGATTTCTGTAGCCTAAATGTTCTGCTCCTCATTTATTTGTTTAAATTAATCAATCAATCAATCAAAACCTTTTAACCCTGTGCGGTGCACCAGTCCCTAACAAATAATCACCATGAACTTCTATCGGTGCTCTCTCTTCTTCTTCTTCTTCTGTGTTCGTTCTCAGTCTCCCGCTACCAAGCCCTGTACAGGTCTTTGCAAGTAGCAGGATGTAGTCCGGAGAACGCAATGCGTTGTGTCGCTAGTTTACAGCTTTGCTGTGATATTTGCACCTTTCGGACCGACACATCCGTCTTCGGCAGCGGTGCTCTCTCTATTTGCCTCCACTTCCTGTCTCCAGGTGTGTCAAAGTTTACCTATCTCTCTCTTGTGACGGGGTTCCAGCGCACAAACTGTCAAGTAATGCTAAAAGTACCCTTCCTCAAGGTGTGACCCGTCCATCCGCATCATCTCTTCTTCACCTCCCGCGCCACCGACAGTTGGTCCGATCAACATCCGTGACCTTGTCATACCCCTCCAAACCCTAAATTCTGTGCAAGCAGTAGTTCACAAATACATGCACCATGTTTTTCCGCCACATAAATGAATCGTAGAGCAAAGCTGATTTGGCATTTGAGTTAAGAATGCTAATCTTTATAATGGACCCAATTTCCTGGGTTCTCCAGAGTCTATACAACATAAGAAAGGCTCCCAGTGTCTTCTTGATTCTTAAGTGGATCACGTTCTCTATGACCCCAGTTTTGTCCACGCTACTGTTGGGATTAAGGAATGAATCCACATCCTGGAGGATAGTTGTATTTTATGTACCTACTCATGGAACCTACTTACATAACGTTTCCTTTAGAATGAATATCTACATAAAAATTAAATCATAGTTAACCACCATTCACATTGAAACAATTTGAACTAATTAGCCACATAAACAGAAGACTTACTGCATTGTCATTATTTTATCCTTAACAGGAAATACTGGAAATCGTACATGAAAAAACAATTAAACATTTGTTCCCATTGTTGAGGGCTGGTAGAAGGATTTATAGGGATGAGGACAAAAATCTGCTTGCCTATTGTAGTCACCATACAGTGTGCAGTCTAGGTTTTTATTTTACCTCTGATAGAAAAATATATATGCTGTATCAAAATTTTGAACTCATGTCCTTGTGGTTTGAAGACTGACATCCAAACTGCTCGGCCACCCACCTCTAGAAAATAATAATAACTGGTCTAAACAAGTTATCCGGTCATAGGTGGAAAATACTTCCATTTAAGTTTCATCATCACTTAAAGCCAGCTTGAATAACGATGTAGTGAGACCAAACAAAATCCAGAGAAGAGAATGTGAATAGGAAATTATTAAAAAGTTACACCTGAGGGTATCAAGATGCTGAGCAGTGCGTCAGCTGTAGTGGCCAGCAACCCAAAGCTGATTGTTAGCGTAATGGTCAGCGAACCAGAGCTGCCAAGACCCTTCTACACCTCAATGTGGTGATCCTGGATAACAAGCTGCAACAGAGCAGATTGTCTAAGGAGAAGGGATCGAAGAGGGACGGAAAACCCAGTACCTAAAAATGCCTGCTAAAGTCGGATGTGTCAGATGGAAAAGTGCAAATATTGCAGTCAAGCTGTAAACTATGACAGTGCATTTCGTTCTATGGACTACATCCTGTTACTTCCAAAGCCCTTTTTAGGGCCTGGTAGTGGGAGTTTGAGAATAAACGATGAAGAAGAAGTTACATTTGGAGTGAGGCCGAAAGAGTAGCTAAGGACTGTGTATGCTGCTGACATTTGGTCAATGGCCTATGGACAGAGAGACGTTATGGACTTTGATGTTTGATTGAATCACTCAATAAGTTTATGAAATAGTCAAATGTTTTATAAAATGTAAAGTTTTAAAATGCAATAGAATTTCTATACAAAAATTTTAAAAACTCATGAAGGAGCAACAAAGATAAAGGCAGTACCAAAGCAAAAGTTGTGATCAGCGATGACGTGTATGAGACTTCAATGTTGAAGCCCTCATTTTTGTATGAAATGGCATGACCAACTATCTTCCTTGTGGTCTTGCTTGTCCTAATTGCAGGCCAGGTACTCATTTACATGTGATATTAAATCAACATACAAGAAAACTTAAGAGCTAAACAATTTATTATCAAATACAAAAACCAAATGCAGAATGAAATGCAGCACAATTACGAGGCGTGTTCAAATGAAACTGGACCAAACTGCAACAAGTGAACATACGTATGATGAATGTGATGATGTCACTTCTGGTGTAAACAGCACAGTTTGGTCCTGCATTTTTTGAACACGCCTCGTTTATATACAAGGGTAAGTCAGTAAGTAGGTTACAAACCGATATGGGATAGCTGAAACATGTATTTGGTGGTTTTTAAATGTGTTATTATGTGGGTGCAATATTCAGCCATGTGATTACTGTAGGTAGCGAGAGATTGAGAATGAATGCAGAAGAAGAAGAACTGTAGGTATCAGACGCTAGATGTAGCATGCACATGTGCAACTCAAATACAAAATGGCATCCGTTTTGATAGAGTGTGCACTCACAGAACAGTGTGTAGTTGTTTATATTTTGAGTTGGGCATAGGACATTCATAACAAACTGCTTCCTGTATAGGAAGCCACAGGAAGTTGTAAAATACCTACCACATATAGCTGAACCATTCGATTACCTGGCAACAGACATTAATATGCCTGTTTGAATACCACCCATGCATACATCGAAGGTTCTGTAACAAACACAACACAGAATGGAGGGGCAGGGGTATTCCTGAGCCTAACAAATGGTAGAAAAATAACACTGTCAGTGGCAACTGGAAAATTCTCAAGCAATTTCAGAGCGGAGGCAGAGGCACTGAGGGCTGCAGTAGAAGTAATGCTCACAGGCGAAAGCAATGAAAGCCAGATAGTCCTGTTTACAGATGCCCTGGCCGTAGTTTCAGCACTAAAAAGCCAGAAAAATACTGAACTTAATGATTTAAGAGCAGTACTCTGTCAACTATGCCAGCAGTCCGCACCAAAAAGAGTAGTGGTACAGTGGGTTCCATCCCACTGTAACATCCAAGGCAACAAGGAGGCAGACAGACTGGCAAAAGAAGGTGCAAGACTATCACAACCAGATTCTAGTGTGACCTACGAAGAGTCCAAAAGGCTTATTAGGGCCAGATCCATGGCCAAATGGGAAACAGAACATACTGGCTACTCAAAAAATGATGCCTATTACCAGTTGAACAGAAGAGAGCGGGTCGTGGTCTTCAGACTCTGCACAGGCCACAACAGACTGAGGTACCACCTATTCAATAAACTGAAGATAGGTGGCACTGACGAATGCACTTGTGGTAACGGGAAAATGACCGCTGAACATCTGCTGCAAAACTGCCCGACATACGAGGACCAGAGAAAGTACATGTGGCCATCACCAGTGGCAACACTAGACAAGCTCTATGGCAGTGTCGTCAGCCTCAGGATGACCGCTGCTTTCTTTGAACAAATACAGGTTGACGTTTGACAGCGTACGAAGAAGAAGAAGAAGAAGAACACCAGAATTCCAAGTATTCTAGGTACTGCTTCCTATTTACAGTTAGAAGTGTTTGTTGCATAAAGCGGTGCATAACTGAGTTGATTAATTTTCTCAGACGGTAATAAAGGTCTGCTGAAGCCCAACCTGGTCAAATTGCAACAAATACGTCTGCTTGGCAAGCGAGGGAGATAATTTGAATTGATAGGTGAGTAACGATAGACAGTGTAGCAACTACAATAGGGTGTTCGCATGGTTTAGCCCACAGCATAATGTATGATCCAATCTTGGCTGGAGATGTTTCATGAATGACGAAGAGGTTGAGCATGAACTGCAAATGTGGCTGAGACAGCAGTCCAAAGACTTCTATGCTGCAGGTTTTGGTGCACTGATAGACCGATGTGTTAAGTATATTAATGCTGGTGGAAATTATGTCGAGAAATATGGGACAAGGTACGTGCAATAATAAATTACTTTCAAGTTCAAATATGATTTAGTTATTTTTTAAGTAGCAATTTGTGACCTATTTACTGACTTACCCTAGTAATATTTTCTTGTTGTTTGGTCTTAAATAATGACATCTACTTGCCTCAATAACTTGTTATTTCTCTGTTTCAACGTCTCAATTTTTGTGCTCCTTAACTGTTAGTAATTTACCTATTTATATTACCAGTCTGGGCAGACTGTCCAACACCTTTGCTATGATAAGACCTAATCAAGCAATACTGAAAATTAGCCTCCAAAGTATACACTATCAATACCATAAACAAAACAAAAACATGTATTTATTTGCATTGTTAAGGAAACAATATAGAGACATGCATTCAAAATAACAATGCCCAAGGAGATGGCAGAAAACAAAAGATTGCATCTTCCCACAACATAAATTGAGATTGAAATTCAATTTTTGTTTTAAAATCCAGGATGACTCAACATCTTTATACTGGTTTAGAAGACTCTGTATACAACCAGTTTCTTTTACTTCCCTTGATCTAAAAATAACTATGCCCATTCAATTTATTCTTAGATGCATAATTGACCCAGCCTCCACAATTTCCAGTGGCAATGCATTAGAATCATTCACCTCTCTCTGGTCAAATGTTGGTTTCAATTCTGGTAAGTCGAAGGTTTTTTTGTAACTGTGTGTGTAAAAACAGAAACCTAGTCTGCACACTGTGTGAAAACTGTTGTGTGGCAAGTGGTCATTATTCCACAGTTCTACACATCCCAGCAGTGGAGCTCGCCAAAGAAAAAGAGTAAAATAGTGTTAAAAAGTATTTTACATTGAAAAATCACAAGACAAATATATTTATTGAAAAAAATGAACTTGTTAATCCCACAATACAAAAATAGCCTGCTTTGTCATAATAATCAAATATCTATCAAACTGGCTTAGGATAGAGTGAATCTCTGCAAGTTGCTACTAACGCTGTCCGTAAATTCTCTTGTTGACGTTCTTCCATTCTATGATGTTAACTGGGGCTAAGATACAGTCAGTGTTTAGCTTGGCTTCGTTCGTTCCTAAGATACAGTCAGTGTTTAGCTTGACTTCGTTCGTTCTCAATCTCCCGCTACCAAACCCTGACATGGGCCTAAGTGACATAATGTAGTCTAGAGAACTGAATGCGTTGGGTCGTAGTTTACAGCTTGACTGTGATATTTTCACCTTTCGGTCCAACACATCCAACTTCAGCAAGCACCTCAGGTTCCTAGTAGCCCTCCCTGGAAATGGGCTGTTTTCATGGCAGCCTGGCTAACGGGGTGAGGGATCAACGTGATCCTCGTAGGAGTAAGTTAAGTGACCCGCAGATGATGCCAAGCATAGCACAATCACTTGGAAGACCCCTGTCCACCTTTACCAGCACGCTAGGGATGTGAGGAAAGCTACTGCAATCCGCCAATCCGTCCTTTTCAGGACGCACAAATGAGTAAGCCTACTCATTGTGGCAATTCAAAATAACAACAACCTCCGCGTGGTGGCCATGGAAACAGGTTGCACTAGTGTAGTCTGGCCAATGGATAGGGATCCCAAATGGAAGGCAAACCCAGTACTCAACAAAGCCAGCTGAAATTGGATGTATTGATCTAAAAGGTGCAGATATTGCAGCCTCTCTGTAAATTATGACACAATGTCCTTTTAAGAACAAACACAGAATTAGGTGTTGACTACCCAGCATCTTCTATCGTTCTCTGCTTATTTTACTAGCAATTTGTGCAGGTCTACCATCCCTTCTTCTCTTCGCTCAAAATTTAAAAAAATTATTGCTATTTTTCTTACGTTTGTAATAAGCTGCCACTGTGCACAGATTTCCCCCAGCACACCGTCGTCACAGAAATGCCAGCCATCCGTGGGATTCCTAATATTCTTCCATAAAAACATGTAATAATGAAAAACTAGATAATTATAAAAAAGTTTAATGAGCATATTTGTTTAGTATCTATCTCAAAAGTCAAGGGTCTCAAACCCAAACCAATATGAGGGCCATATAAAGTTTAGTTAATGGATCATGGGTGACAAAGACAAGTTAATGGATTAAGAGTGACATGAAGTCAAGTTTGTGAATTTAGGGGCACATGAAGTCAAGTTAATAGATTAAGGGTGACATGAAGTCAAGTTAATGGATTAAGGGTGACATGAAGTCAAGTTAATGGATCATGGCGAACATTGTCAAGTTAATGAGCAAAAAGCAACATGAAATCATGTTAATGGTTAAAGGGTGACAAATGATCATGTTAATGGATCAAAAGTGGCAGAAAATCATAATGGATCAGGGGCAACATGAAGTCATGTTAATGGGTCAAAAGTGGCATGAAATCATATTAATGGATCAAGGGCAACATGAAGTCATGTTAATGGCTCAGGGGCAACATGAAGTTATGTAAATGGCATAAGGTTAAAATGAAGTCATGTTAATGGGCTAAGGGCAGCATGAAGTCATGTTAACTTAACATCTTTATATTGGTTTAGAAGACTCTACAGAGTCTGTATAGAAATAGTTTCTCGGAGGGTAGTTTTTACAGATGTGTGAGTCCAACTTAATAGACTCAAACACTAGAGCTAAGTAGACCCGCAGCCAGTCAGGTGATATCTATAGCTGCTCTTAACAAACCACCTGGAGAAAGGTACAAACAACTTGGGTAGATTTTTTAATTTTGTCCGGGCAGCGACCGTTAAGCCTACTCTTTTTGATTTTCAACTGCCAAGGAATTTTTAACGTGCTTGACACTGAACATGGGAACAAGAAGATCCATGTTAAAAAAATCCTGTCTTTACCGTGATTCGAACCCGCGACCTTCGGCACCCAAGGTAGACACACCTTACCTCAAGTCCACCAAGTCCCCCATGCCACTTTTAAGAACAAACTGGACTTTAAATCAATGTTCCCAAGATGAAGGTCATGAATTTCACTAGCAAACCTGCTATTATTCAGTTGAATGAAGAGATATTACAAACAGTTGACAGTTTCCATTATCTAGGAAGCAAAATGACCCATGATGTAGATATGTCTAAGGAATTTTTTATTAACATTGCTATAGCTGCAGGTGCCTTTACCCAACTAACGAAGATCTGGAAACTAAAATCAATAACTCAGGTTGTTTAACTCCAACGTATTACCAACACTCACTTATAAATGTCAATGCTGGAAAATAACAAAGGCATTGGAAATAAAACTAAATGCATTTGAGAATAAGTGTCTTAAAAACTGTTCAACATTGGCTGGTAGGAATTCATAACCAACAAAACAATTAGAGACCTCACCAATCAACAATATGTTCAAGAGATTGAAAAGGGGAAGCTATTCAAATTACACCTCTAAAGCAAGAGACAGAAGACTTTGGAGCTCCATTGCAACCGATCTTCGATGTGGAGATGGCAACTTAACTGAACCAGGAATTACTGAAAAAGAAGAATCCTAGATTACATTTATATCCTACGTTACATATATATATATATATATATATATAAAATGTTTTTTTTAGTATAAAGCCCCTCATCAGAATATTTTATTATCATTTAAATACCACCATGGGAAGGAAGACAAACATCTGGTTGGGCACAACATACTGATCAGACATGTTAGTCAGGGTCAGTCAAAATATTCTGGCCAAAACCCTCATCTTGGCTTCTACGCAGCCCTTCCTGGAAATGGGTTGTTTTCATGGCAGGCTGGCTAACGAGGTGAGGGATCGACGTGATCCCTGTAGTAGTGAGCAACACGCAAATATAGCCAACCATTGCACAACCGCCTGGAGGACATTGGTCCACCTTCATCAGCAAGCTCGGAATGTGAGGAAAGCTATTGCAACCCGCCACTTAACATCCTTTTCAGGGCGCACAAAAGAGTAAACGTACACAATGTGGGCATTCAAAACAACAACAATGGAAGATCTCACAAGGGACCTATGGATCATGTGTTTGAGATGTCTTTAACATTTGTATAAGATGTGTATTAACTTCATATATGAAGAAACTAAAGAAACTACATAACATTCCCCTATGATTGATTTGAGTCCCTATAACTGACCAGGGCCCTTTGATTGACCTGAGCAGCCAACAATACCATATTCAGTTAGGAGCGACGTGACACTGTTGTCCCCAACAATCACAAACCGGCGTTGAGATGGGCTGAACACGTAAACATCGCCTGTGAACACATCAAACCACATGGCATGTATTTGCAAGTCTCCACTTCTAATGAGAGTTTGGAGATATGGGTAGGTGGTCACATGGCTGGCTTGTTCCAAGCAGTTTATCTGGGGATAGTAACAATAATAAGGACTGCAGTATCAGTTAGTTAGTTAGTTTTCACACCACTTATGCCGAACAGCGCGGGCAAGTGGTTAAGTGACACAGCTCACAACTCAAAGGTCCTGTGTTCGCTCCCAAACTACAGCGCAGGCTGGGGAAGCAAACCCTTAGAAAATGGAGGAGGAAGAAGACCCTTACATAAAATTCATGCCAAAGTCGGATGCACTGGACCAGCATTCGCAAATTATAAAAACATAGTGCAGCGCACACTGCCTTGGGAAATAGAGAAGTAAGGCAAATGCAATTATGTTTTAAAAACCACCACTTATGACGTTGAGCGGTGTGGGAAGCTTAGGTTGTCTGCCCTGCACCAAGTACATTGCATAGGTTGGCTTCAGCATATGTCATTGCACAATCACTATGACGTCATCTATCCACCTGCCCTGTGGTTGCCATCTTGCCCTGTAATAGCCAGATCTACCATCAATGTACACCATTAGTGGAAGTTGATGAGAGTGAATTCTCATTTAATGGCCAAACCAGCATATTTTGTGTCTTGAAATGTACTTTCTACATGACATAGTGCCAATCACACTTTGAATGTCTTCGTTTTGCAGTCTGTCTTTCCAGGTAATCCTGATGCCCTTCCTCAAACAATTCATTTCAGATATTGAAATTCCGCTCTCACATGGACCATGTTTTGTGCTGGTAGAACAGAGTTGGCAAAAATATACTGTTTATCAGCTGTTGCTTTGTTGTCAAACTAACACTTGGGATCAAGATGCTGAGCAGCACATGAGCTGCAGTGGTCAGCGACTCATAGCTGACTGCTAGTGTCAGGGCCAGCAAACCAAAGCTGCAAAGACCCTTCTACACCTCCACTCGGTGATCCTGGATAACAGGCTGCAGCAGGGCAGACTGGCTAAGGAGAAGGGATCAAAGAGGGAATGCTAATCCGGTACTAAAAAAATGCTTGCTGAAAGGTGCAAATATCGCAGTCAAGCTGTAAACTACGACACAACGCATTCTGTTCTCTGGACTACATTCTGCTACTTAAGCCCTTTCAGTGTTTGATAGTGGGAGATTGAGAATGAACACTTGGGTGCCTAAGCAGTGGTGACATATGGCAAATTCACAGCTGATGCTTTCCGACACCTAGACTCGATTTCCCTGTCGAATCTGCCGCCTGTAAAACAAATACTGTTCAGATACCCGAACTCATGAGCCTATTGATAAGCAATATCATTTACACCTGTTGAGTGGCCCAGGTGTTCTGCTGATCCTCATAGTTTATGTTTTCTTTTAATTAATTTGCATGCTGTAACTAGAGTAATAATCGTGGGCAAATGGTATTTATAAAACTTAACAGGTTCCAATGGATTTTTTACTAAATAATAATAACAGACAGTTACAGATGTTTCCTCCAATTAAAGTCATTATCATACAGTAGCCTCTTTCAGTCATGACTGACTATAGGATATGACATGACTTTGTGTGAAAAAAATTAATTATATGCGTAGCTTCTATTCTTGTCTTTCTCGTTGTATTTTCACTTCTCCGTGTTGCAAGAGCCACTCTTCACCAAGTTCGAGGTGGCCTTTCAGGGTACATCTCCACTTGGAACGGTCTGCAGCTTTGTCTTCCCAGGATGTCAGAGCCTTCATATCACGCGTAGACACATCTTTGAACTTCAACTGTGGATGGCAGATTGTTCTTTTCCCATCCGGCAACTGTACATAGAGGATATCTTTGGGAGTGCGACCATCATCCATGCAACAAACATGACCAAGCCATTGTAGTCTTAACTGCCTAAGGAGAGTGTTCATGCTCGGAAGACTGAGGCAAAAGTGCACCTCTGCATTTGTCACTCTGTCTTTTCATGTAGTTCCAAGAAGGGATTGCCGGCTCCGTAGCTGGAAGGTGTTAAGCCTGTGCTTTTGTTTGGCATAAGTTGTCCGAGTCTCGCTACCATATAGAAGTGTACTGGCACATAGAAGTGTGCTGACACATAGAAGTGTTCTGACACATATAAGTGTACTGCCACATAGAAGTGTACTGCCACATAGAAGTGTACTGCCACATAGAAGTGTGCCGCCACATAGAAGTGTGCCGCCACATAGAAGTGTATCGCCACATAGAAGTGTACTGCCACATAGAAGTGTACTGCCACATAGAAGTGTGCCGACACATAGAAGTGTGCCGACACATAGAAGTGTGCCGACACATAGAAGTGTGCTGCCACATAGAAGTGTATTGCCACATAGAAGTGTTCTGCCACATAGAAGTGTGCTGACACATAGAAGTGTGCTGACACATAGAAGTGTGCTGACACATAGAAGTGTGCTGCCACATAGAAGTGTACTGCCAACATATGTCAAGGTTTTTAATGTCATTTTCTGGTCATTATCTGACATTAAAAACCTTGACATGTAATTTCTGTGCTGTTTTTTCTTTTGTCTGGTTTTTGATAATGACCAGAAACTGACATTAAAAACCTTGACATGTGTTTTCTGTGCTGTTTTTTCTTTTGTCTGGTTCTTGATAATGACCAGATAGCCCTATTTGACTCCATTTATGACTGGGAATACTGCAGAAAGTTTACCAACATTCAGTACACGGGCCGACAGGCGATCATTAAACTGACAGACAACTGTGATCATGTTTCGGACAGCAGAGTTTCGCCATGATTGTCCGTCCCTGTTGACGGTGTCAAAGATCTCTGCCAGGTCAACAAAAGCTATGTACAGATCACGATTCTGTTCCTGACATTTTTCTTGGATTTGACAAGCTGCAAAAATCATGTAAACCGTTCCTCGATCAGCTCGGAAACCATATTGACTCTCTGGGAGTAGATCTGTTCGAGATGAGTTGTTAAGCAGTTGAGCACGACTTGTGCTAGTGTTTTTTTCAGCAATCAACAGATGGAAGATTTCTCTGTGGTTATCATAAGATTAATGTTTGCCCTTGTGCTTGTACATGTGGACAATGGTGGTATCTTTAAGTTCCTGTGGCATATGATCCGTATCCTAAATTGAGTAAAGGAGGTCAATTAGCAGTATAGAGCCTCTTGCTTTGTAAAGTTCAGCAGAAATTGCATCCAACCCAGCGGCTTTGCCACTAGACATTAGGCTGATTGCTTTCTCGACCTCATCCATACTGGGCAAAAAACCAAGCCTGTCGTTGATTAGAACTTCAGGCCCCTGCCGAAGATGGATGTGCCAGACCAAAAGGTGCAAATATCGCAGTCAAGCTGTAAACTAGTAACACAACGCATTTCATCCTCCAGACAACATCCTGCCACTTGCAAAGCCCTGTTCACGGCTTGGTAGCGGAGATTGAGAACAAACGCAGAAGAAGCAACTTCAGGCATGTGTATTTTGGTTGCCCATTGATGGCGAATGGACAGTTTACAAAAGATGGGCAGACCATGTAGTCTACATGACTGACATTAGATGGACAAGGATAATGTCAGGTGAAGGACTGACATGGATTCAAGGAACTTTTGGCATCAGACAACCTCAACTGATTGAATACCAGGATTCAAGTAAACATCTTAACAAGGATTAAAGTAAACATTTTAACAAAAAGATGATAACAATTAGAGAATTAATAAACTAGAGTCTTTGGTGAGGGAAATAAAAATGGTGGAAAAAAAACAACATGAAAGGCAACTTGAGCCTATTATGCAAAGTTAAAAAAGACTGCCCAAAATAAACATCAAAGGAAATCAACAAATGCAGACGTACATTCTACACAATTTGGCAAGTCTATTGTGACAATGTCAGAGAACTGAACCACATATTTACATGCAGGTTATGCTTGAAAGCATTAGTATAGCTGTCTGTTACAAAAACTAAAAAAAAAGCTGCACATTTCTTTGCATGGTTGCACATTAATAAGTATTTAAAACTTATTTTTCTCGCTCAACTGGAAAGGTTAAAGTATTACATAAGCTAAATTCTGGAATGTCTATATGCGTTTTGTTATGTTGACATCATAGCTTGTGGCAGGCCTTGGTGTATGATATGCACGTATGTGATACAAGCACGTACACTGTCTCGTTAACTATGCGCTTAGTGCTCCTTTGTTAGGGAAATGCTTCTTCCTCTGAAGCCAGATTAGATTGAACCGTTTAAACAAACTTGCACAAATTCTTCTGCTGTTATTCCCGTAGCTAGGGCAGACATGGAGGATTTATAGGGCTGAGAGGGAAAAAAAGCGACTCGACCCAACAGTAGCGGCACAGTGTATAAGAACAACGTTTCTTTTTCATCTGATTGAAATAAAAATTAGATCCTTACTGGAGTTCAAACCCATTTCGTCTTAACTAGTAGACCGGTACGCTAACCATTTGGCCACCTGCTCTTCTGAAGAACCTAAATAAGAAAAATAATGTAAACACATGCAAAAACCACAACATGGCATTGGGCGAAGGGACAAGAGTAATGTTACCATTGGATTGATAAGAACTTTAACGCTGAGTTCCATGTTACCAACACTGGGTCTAGCAAACAGAATAACATGTTCTCAATGTGTGTTGGCTCCTCGAGAGGAGACGAGTGACAGCATGGCTATCTCCAATCACATTGTGGGATGTTTGGTGATGAGTGAAGCTTGAGACAAACTGACAACCTATTTTACATTATGTTATACAAGACCAACATCACTGCGCTCTGGATAGACCTGTAGGTGCTCCTTCTCTATCTCTCAGAAAATGGTTGAGGATATGGATACTGATTATTTCTAAAAGTTATTGGTTGGACTCACTCCTGTTGCACCCACTCAAGGACCACTCCATGTTGGACCAATGTCTCTGACACCAAATTCCTGCAAGATGCGCCGACAACCCTCCACTTAACGTCATTTTCAGGGCGCTCAAAAGAGTTATTTCAAATGCCCACAATGAGTGGTTTACGTTAAGGACATTAAGTGGCAGGATGCAGTAGCTTTCCTCACATCCCAAGCATGTTGATAAAGGTGGACAGGGGTCCTCCAGGCTGTTGTGCTATGCTTGACCTCATCTGTGTCTCGCTCACTACTACAGGGATCATGTTGATTCCTCACCCTTTTAGCCAGGCTGCCATCAAAACAGCCCATTTCCAGGAAGGGCAATGAGGAAGCCAAAGTGAGGGTCTTGGCCAGTATATTTTGCCTGACCCTGACTAACATGTCTGATCAGTATATTTTGCCTGACCTTGACTAACATGTCTGATCAGTTTATGTTTCCTGAACAAAAGAGTAATCCTACTCATTGTGGGCACTCAACAACAACAATCTGCGAAGAAATGCTTCCAACTATTTTAAGAATGAAGAAGGTAGCAAATTGACAAGTCTGCAAAGAAAAAGGGTCATAGAAAATGTTCAGAAAAAAGCAGACTCACCTGTGACAACTTGTCTTGTATACAAAAATTGTTGTCAGGATCAATAAGGGCTTTGATCTGACCTTGACCCAGGTTGACATTTAACACAACTGGGACAGTTGGATCTTTATGATATTCTTCTGGAAACAGCTCATGGAATTTGTCTGCTGTCCTGCGACCATTGAGGGCAACCCAGGTTTTCAGAGGTGATGTTTGGTGGTAATGTTTATGGTCACAATCACTGTGCATGTCAAACAGAGCGTACAAAGCCTGAACAGAAAAATGAGAACTGTTTACATCTTGCAAATTTTGCAAACAATATAGCAACCGTAGTGCAAAATCTACAGCAATTATAAGATATAGAATGACAGGCTTCCTGTCAGTATTAAGAGACGATGGACTTCACGCTAGAGAGGGGTCTTAGTTAGTTGTTGCCCTTGCCTTCGGCACACACGTTTTGAGTCCGCATCTTGGCTTTCCCTGCCTGCAGACCAACACTCAAAGCCTGCGTCCAGCTGGTCTGTCTTTGGCAAGTTCCTCCCAGTTGCATGTCTTCATAACCAACGCTTTCAGGTCACGCTTGCAAACATCTTTGTTCCGGAGGAAGTGTCTACCTTTTTTATGCTTGCTCATGGTTCGCTCTCCGTATAGGATATCTTTTAGAATTCATCAATTCTCGATTCTGCACACGTGACCAAGCCACTGCAAGTAGCGTTGGTGGAGGATCATAACTAAACTGTAAATCTTTGCACGGTCCAATACGTCACTGTTTGTCACTCCATGAAATCTCAAATATGCGCCTCAAGCATCGCATATGAAAAGCATATAGCCTTTTTCTTGAGAAATATGAGTCCACGTTTCTCTGGCATAGAGTAGGGTACTAAGCACACAGGATCTGTACACAGCAAACTTCGTAGAGACGGTCAGCATGTTGTTATTCCACACTCTCTGTGAGAGCCTCACAAGTGCTGATGAGGCCATTGCTAATCTCTTTTGCAGCTCTGCGTCCAGTGAAAGGTTGTCAGTGATGATAGATTTTAACTTTCTTGGATCTATCATATCACAGAAAAGATAGAAAGACAACATAAATATGAATGAATCAGTTATATTATTCTTCTTCAGCAATCATTGCTCATGCAGAATGGAATTCTGCATTTTTCTATAAAGTTTGCTGGGTCTCAATGCAGTTGTATAGTTTCTCTTCAAGGGAAGTGTGCTACATCGTTCTCCTCAGATCTGTGCGATGGAGGCAGTCCTGAAGTACATGTACTGCAGCCAGTTATATCAAGGGCACAAAAACAAAAACAACCTACGTTACAACCAAAACGTATGCATCAAAGAAAAAAAAAATTTTAATATTTAAATGAGATATTGGTTAGACTCAATATGGAACATAATTATAGAATGGACGAGAACAATATTAGAAAGATAGAAAAGGAAAGGGACTTAGGGGTTATAATAGATCATACAGGTAAGGTGAGTCAGCAGGTCCGGGTAGCAGTGAAAAAGGCAAATGCAATGTTAGGTATGATAAAAAGAAATTTTAAACATAAGAGCAAGGAAGAGATAATCAAACTGTATAAAACATTAGTTAAACCTAGATTGGAGTACTGTGTACAGGTGTGGAGTCCTTATCATAGAGGGGATATAAACATGCTGAAAAGAATACAAAAAAGAGTGACAAAGCTGATAGTGGGATTCCAGTTATAAGGAAAGACTCTGAAAAACCAGCCTACAGTGTCTAGAAAAGAGAAGAATTTGAGGTGGCAATACAGTTTTATAAGATAGTCAAGGGAAAGGATAAATAAGACTATATATATAAAACAAGTTTTTTTCAAAATACAACCACCTAAAACTAATTAACTAAAGAAAGATCCAGATTATATATTTTTGGGGGATCAAGATGCTGAGCAGGTCATGTATTGCTGCAGTGGTCAGCGAACCATAGCTGACTGCTAGCATCAAGGTCAGCGAACCATAGCTGACTGCTAGCATCAAGGCCAGCGAACCAGAGCTGACTGCTAGCATCAAGGCCAGCGAACCAGAGCTGACTGCTAGCATCAAGGCCAGCGAACCAGAGCTGACTGCTAGCATCAAGGCCAGCGAACCATAGCTGACTGCTAGCATCAAGGCCAGCGAACCATAGCTGACTGCTAGCATCAAGGCCAGCGAACCAGAGCTGCCAAGACCCTTCTACACCTCCCTGCGGTGATCCTGAATAACAGGCTGCAGCAGGGCAGACTGGCTAAGGAGAAGGGATCGAAGAGGGAATGCTAACCCGGTACTAACAAAATGCTTGCTGAAAAGTGCAAATATCGCAGTCAAGCTGTAAACTACGACACAACGCATTCCGTTCTCTGGACTACATTCTGCTACTTGAGCCCTTTCAGGGTTTGGTATCTCATCCGTTTTGTACTTAATTTTGTTCTGTTAAGAATCACTGTTGTTGCACTATGTGCAAACCCCTATGTGCTCAGCCCCTCTCAGCAAATGGCAGAGAGTGGGTACTGATGGTGTCTGTAGTTCATTGGTTGTACATATTCCTGCTCTGTCTTCTCAGGTGCCACTTTTTGTGTATGATTTCAAAATCTTGCAATCTGTGCATTGCTGTATCACCGATTGCAGCATCTTTAAACAAAAGATGGCTGTTGAGGACAGTATATTTCAGAGGTTCGAGGCCTCTATGTTCATTATCCCCTCCTGCGCCTTACATGGCAAGAATTGAGTTACATATGATTACGGCCCTGATTGGCATAACATACTGACCAAGACGTCACATCAGGGTCAGGCACAATATACTGACCAAGACCACTATCTCTCTTCCATTCAGCATTCCCTGGAAACAAGCTGTTTTTAAGGTAGTCTGGCTGATAAAGATGTGGTTTGGCGTTATCGTGGGTTTCACGCAGATGAAGTCAAGCGTAGCACAATCACCTGGGGGACCCTAGTCCACGATCATCAGCACACTCAGGATGTGAGGAAAGCTACTGCAACCCACCACTTAACGTCCTTTTCAGGGTGCATAAAAGAGTAAATTTACTCATTGAGGGCATTAAACAACAACACCCCTCATTAAAAAGGGTCTCAGATAGCCACTTCAGCACCGAAATAACTGCCTCAATCTCCATTCTGATATTGGCCATGTTGTCAAGTATGCACCACTCCTCTCAGCAACAACCCTGTCTCACACCCTAGCAGAGAATACCCAACCATAATATGCTATACTCTACTAAATTAAACTAGTGCAATTATTTCACAATGGATAAAGAAACCATTTTTAGTGTTTGATAGGGGTAACCAGTTCCCTTCCTGGCCTTTCATTAACTTAAAGCGGATATCCATTATAACTAACTAGAACTTTAGCATCCAGACATTACCCGGGAAATAATTTGTTAATATACACAATTCGGTAGAGACTTCAAGTTGACAAGGCAACTTGAAATAGGTTCCATTTAACTCTAGGAATTTGTTTGTTTGAAATTATTTAAATGTAATTAGCATTTAAATTGGGACAATGAAGCTAACGTCTGGTTAGGCAAAATACACTGATCAGACAATGTTAGCCAGGGTCAGGAGATATATAATGGTCAAGACCCACACCTGACCTCCTTGTTGGTCGTCCTGGAAATGGGCTGTTGTCGAGGACAACAGTCTGGCTAACAAAGTGAGGTTCAACGTGATCCCCGTTGTAGTGAGCAGCACGCAGATGAAGCCAAGCATAGCAAACCGCCTGGAAGACCCTGGTCCACCTTCATCAGCATGCTCGGGATGTGAGGAAAGCTGCGATAACCTGCCACTTAACGCCCTTTTCAGGGCGCACAAAAAAGTAATCTACTCATTGTGGGCTATCGCAAACAACAAAAGCATTTGAATTGGCTACATTGCAATAATCACTCTGCATAAATATTCACTTAACATACAAAAATGGCATAAGAGCACTGCCCTCGAATGAGACATAATTAAAGTTACCAAACTGAAAGCGTATTGGTGGAGCATGTTGTCAACACGATCCAACTCGCGTATTGTCCACAGTTGAAGTACTGACCTCCTCTGATACTTTTAAACATGGACTGGTCCTGGGGCTTTGAGTATCTACCCTTGAGCATTTGATCACATTTGATAAAATTGTACTATACGGTATACCAAAAGAATAGATTGGCTGTAAATAGTTTAACTTTGTTAATGTTAATTAACTCGGGAAGGGAACCACGCAGTGAGCTGAAAATAGTTGCATTGATGGGTGATCAATGGATGTGAGGTAAGCTACAACAACCCATCACGAAACGTCCTTTTCAGGGCACACAAAAAGAGTAATCCTACTCATTGTGAGCATTCAACAACAGCAACAACCTAGAAATTCCAGACAGATTGAGCTGTGCAAATTTCACATCGTTTGAGCCCTCCATTTTAGAGTTTTTGCAAACAGATATATGTATTTTCTGTTTTATAGTTAAGATTTAGGCTAAGAATGGGAGAATTTATACATAAAAGAAAATGTAGTACCATAGTGGACACAACCGTTGATCTGGTCCTCTATTAAGGAAACCAGCTGATAGTATTACAAATCAGTCTGTGCACTGGATGACCAAAGGCAAGATAGGTAGAGGTAGACTAAAACACACATGGAAAAGAGAGTTGTTCTTCAGCGTTTGTCCCCTGAAAAGGACGCCAGGTTGCAGTTTACAGCGAGGCTGCAATATTTACATCTTTTGGCCCAACACATCTGGTATTAGCTGGGATTTTTTTGGGTGTCAGGGTGGCCTTCCCACTGTTATCTCTATTCTCTTAGCCAGATTACACTTACTCATGCACATCTTGTTTCTAGGGGCACCACTTGGAGGTGGAATAGGGTCTTGGTCAGCTCTGGTTCGCTGACCCTAATGCAAGCAGTCAGTTCATTCACTGTGTTGCATCTTCAGTCCCAAAAAGAGAGTTTGAGACAAACATAAAGAGAACATGGAAGATGCGAACAGAGCTGGAAAAGATTGCCCATTAAAAAATACTGTTGTATGGCTTTTTTTCCCATTGCTGGGATAGTCGAGGGGGTTTAAGGCTGAGGACTACGGGCCACTTCACCACTGTTGTGAGCTGGCTATGTTTGTTTATTTCACCCCAACATAAAAACAACATTATCTAGCATTTGATTGGCTGGCCTCCCTGTATGCATGCAGGCATAGAAATAAGTCGGATACGTGCTCCCCATAACAGGTGTTAAAGATCTTATTGTCAAAGATCACCTTTTGAGAAATGGGGGGGGGGGGGGGGGGGGGGGGGGGGTCAGTTTCTGTCCTTGTAGCCATGCCTTCCTAACAGGAAGTCAGCCAGTTACTCGTGTAGGTAAGTTGTTATTTTGCCCTCAATAGAAAATCTTGGCATTACAGGATTTGAACATGTGTCTTCAGGCTAAGTGATTGGTTTCATAATCTGCCAAAGACGGATGTGTCGGACCGAAAGGTGCAAATATCACAGTTAAGCTATTTTCTATCGACACATCGCATTCCATTCTCCAGACTACATCCTGCTACTTCTAAAGACCTGTTCAGGGCTCGGTAGCGGGAGATTGAGAACGAACGCAGAAGAAGAAATATCATAACCACCCCATTTGCCACTCATCATAGAAAACTTTTATTACAAAGATTTGAATCCAAAACAAGTATAATGTTTTGAAAAAAAAAGCAAATAAACTTACCCTACAATCAGAGTGTCCACAAACAACCACATTTTTTATATTGTTTACTATACAGCCAAGTTCAAGTCCACCACCCTCAGTGCTGATAAAACCAGCCATGTAATCTTCGTAATGTGGAACCATATTCCCTGCATTTCGGATGTAGAAAGTCTCTCCAATCTCAGAGCCTACAAATTTTGATGGGAATACTCTGCTATCCATGCATGAGATGAATACAGACATGGGCTGAAAATTGGTGAGAGTTTATCAATGAGACATCAGATTTAGCAAAATAAATGTGTCCACGTTATAAATCTATTAAAGGAAACAAAAGAAATGAATACAACACAAAAATAAAAATCTGCAACTTCAATGTAAAGTTTATTTTTTTGTATGACATCATCACATGCCCTGCTAGTTGGCATTGGCAATCTTTGATATCTACCTCCTCTTATCAAGTGCATCTTTTATCACTTCTGCCATTGATCGTCTTCCATGCCATTACTTCAAACTGTCCAATATTTTCTCTCTCCGCCTCAGTCTGTTCTTCTTCCCCACACTAGTAGTCATTATTTTATGACTGAGAAAAACAAATGGAAACTGGCTTATAGAACCGACTTCATTGCACCTGGACACCCCATATGTGTTCAGCCCTGTCATTGCACCCATATGTGCTCAGTCCCTTTCCTTGCACCTGTGCTCCGCCATACGTGCTCAGTCCCTCTCCTTGCACCTGTGCGTCTCCATACATGCTCAGTCCCTTTCCTTGCACCTGTGCTCCGCCATACGTGCTCAGTCCCTTTCCTTGCACCTGTGCGCCTCCATACGTGCTCAGTCCCTTCCATTGCACCTGGACACCTCCGTACGTGCTCAGTTCCTTTCATTGCTGGTGACAGAGCACACTAACTCTTCACCTTCAGTGATGGTTCTGAAATTTTCCTCTGACTTTGTCAAGTACCCATTTTCAACTCATTGCTCAGAAATATGTTTGCTGTTGTTGTTCAATGCCCATAATGAGTAAGTTTATTCTTTTGTGCACCCTGAAAAGGACTTTAATTGGTGGGGTGTAATAGCTTTCCTCACATTCCGAACATGTTGATGAAGGTGGGCCAAGGTCCTCCAGATGGTTGTGCTTTGCTTCACTTCCTTTGCATGACTCTCACTACTACAGGGATCACGTCGATCCACATCTCGAGTCAAACTGCCTTGAAACAGCCTGTTTCAGGGGAACGCTACAAAGAAGCGACATAGTGGTCTTAGTCAGTGTGTTGTGCCTGACCCTGATGCAACATCCTGATCAGTATGTTGTACCTGAACGGACAGGTGTCTCAGTTTCCCTCTCAGAAATGTGGGGAACAGCAACCATTAAGGTACAGACTTTCATAAATGGATGCCTGCGCAGAATAGAAAAATGTAAATGGTATTATAAGATCACTAATGTGGAATTATTGGAACAAACCAGACAGATATCAATGAAACATGACGTGAGAAGAAGGTACTGGACACACATTAAGGAAACAAGCTGATAGTACTTCATACAGGTAAGTTGAGTGAGCAAGTCCAGGTAACACTGAAAAAGGCAAATTAAATGTTAGGTTTGATAAAAAGAAATATTAAACATAAGAACAAGGAAGTGATAATCAAACTGTATAAAGCATTAGTTACGAGCTAGATTGGATCACTGTGCACAGGTGTGGCATCCTTATCGTAGAGGGGATATACACATGCTGGAAAAGATACAAAAAAGTACAGACAAAACTGTTAGTGGGATTCTGGAATTAGTTTTGAGGAAAGATTAAGAAAATCCGGGCCTATAGTATCTAGAAAAGAGAAGAATTTGAGGTGGACTGATTATAAGATAATCAAGGGAAATATACTAAATATATTAAAGACTATAACAAGTTTTTCAAAGTACAGCCGCCTACTAGAACAAGAGGGCACAGCTACAAATTAATTAAGGAAAGGTCCAGTTTAGATAACAGGAAATATTTTTTTTTAGTCAGGGACTGGAGAATGCTTGGGAATGCTAAAGGTAATCACACAAGATGCTGAGCAGTGCATGAGCTGTAGTGGTCAAGGCTATTAAAACCAGAGCTGCCAAGACCTTGCTCCGTCTCCATGTAGTGATCCTGGATAACAGGTGGCAACAGAGCAGACTGGCTAAGGAGAAGGGATTGAAGAGGGAAGGCTAACCCTGTACTCAAAACGGCCATGCTGATGTCGGATGTGTTGGACCGAAAGGTGTAAATATCCCAGTCAAGCTGTAAACTATGACACAATACATTCCATTATTTAGGAAGATTACACCAAAGTCACCCTTTCAGTTGGGAAGAATGCACAAAAATCACCACTACAGCTGGGTAGATTGCACCATGGTCACCACTATAGTTGGGAAGAATGCACCATGTCACCACTACAGTTTGGAATAATGCACCATGTCCCCACTATATTTGGGAAGAATGCACAAAAGCACTTTGTTTTCTTGCAGCACTTTTTTCTGTAGCAATTTGTTTTACATGATAACAGATAAAACTGCAAGCCCCATGCACAACAGCTCTCTAGTTGCTCGATCTCGATATGCTCTGGACTACCAAGTTGCAAATTGAAATAGCTACCTGACTTGAAATTAGAGAAGAAATTGCAGGGAGGTACGAAGTTGATCACAACACATAAAAACTCTAAACTTAAACCTACCACAACGAAGTCTCTAACACTTCATCCCCAACAGTGTTGGCAACACAGGTGTCCACTGTCTGCTATGATACTACATGCATCTCTTGCATTACTTTTGGCATCAGCCATGATTCTATTCTTTACTCAATAAGCCTAATCCGATAATGTTGGTGACAAATATTACTACTTATAGTACATCGTTCTATAACTAACGAGCTCAATTTAATTACCTGAACAATTTTGCTTGTAAATTTGCCGACATCAGCCATAAATTTCGCTTTGTCCACCAGGTTGTATTTCATCACACTTCTAAGAATTTTATCCATCTTTGAAGTATAGCTAAATGTAGCTTCTGTACCGTAATATTTCGTAAACCTAGCTTTAATATACTTAGCAAGATATGGCTTTGGTTGAAGGGGTAAAGTTCAACAGTGTCAGCTGTTGAATGTATCTAGTGAACAGAACGATGTGAACAGTGAGTTAAACTCCCTCTCCTCCATACAGTCCATATGAAACCTTGTAGCAAGGTTTGGCTATTTACAGTGAATCAACCGGAACCCTGGTTATTTTAAGGTGTATTCGACAAATATCCAACATAAAAGAGGCATAGAACTAAATATGAAAAGAATTTAACCCAAAGCAAGGCGGAACTACGGACGAATTAAGTCGCACAGTGATTGTGATAAAACTATTGATAACTAAACTCCATACAAAAAACAACGATTACGTCTCCATCCATGTCCTAACCAGTTTCAATGAGCCGCGTCATAATGTACTTTTATAAATGTTATAACCGCAATTCATGAAA
Source organism: Ariolimax columbianus (assembly GCA_036924085.1). Classification (NCBI taxonomy): domain Eukaryota; kingdom Metazoa; phylum Mollusca; class Gastropoda; order Stylommatophora; family Arionidae; genus Ariolimax; species Ariolimax columbianus. Next base: position 44,744,041 of record JAVGWX010000021.1, read on the forward strand.
CCAGGTTAACAATAACGAATGTTGAAAAACACGTTGAGATTATGTTATTTATAACTGTTTTCTCTCCATAGTCAAATAAGTGGGTTCTAGTTTGTATACATCTGTACTGTGATCACTAGCCTACTTTCTCTCTCTATTTGCTGAGAGTGATTTCCCTTCACACATCATCATCATCATGTAGGTCAAGAGTCTCAAACTTATTCCACATAGAGGGCCGTGCCAGGGCAAGTTTAATAGCCTGCAGGCCGCATTAAAGAAAATGTTTTATTCTACTGCCTCCTCTTCCTCATTGCTCAGGACAGCGTTTCTCAACCTTGTTATACTTGTGGAACCATGGAAATGATATTCATGTCTCAGGGTCCCGCTCTATAACAATGCATTATGTATATATCATTATGAATATCTTTCTTTCTCATTTATAAACTTAAAGTTTATAAGGAAGACATTTTTTTCTGATAGCTGGTTTAAGTGATACAATAACTTGTGTTTTTCGCAAGTTTATTGACAATACACCACCATGTTAGTAAGATTAAAGACGTATATCAGCTCCCAGACAAAAGACAAGAAACACAGAGAGTAACACAAAATTTACGATCACATAGACGTATAAAATGTCGTAAATTAAAAAAAAGACTAACAGATAATATAACGAAGTGTTGATCCACTAAGTCGTATGATAGCATCACAAATAACGATTGACGCCTACCGGGAAAAAAATGAATACATGTCTAAACTGATGGATATGCTTTTAAGGCCACTATTAAAGCGGTTTAAGGGGGACTACAAAGAGTATCCAGACACTAGATATGATGAGCTGTTTGATGTCTCTGGGGAGATATGTTCAAACTATGAAGAAGAAATAACAGCACTGGGAGTAGCTCTGTATCACTTGAGGACTGTACTTGATGTCTGTATATATAAAGGTCAAAGTATCGTAATCTTTACAGAATGATTATCTGTCCTTTGCACTCTGGAAGATGGTGGTCATTGCATGCTTGAGCTTACCCAAATATTCCTAGATGCCAACCAACTTATTACATCTCATGAAGTCAGAAATGGGTCCCTGGTCACTCAAATACATCTGGCAATGACAATGCAGACAGACTGACCAAGAAGAGATCAAGTAAAGAACAACAATACGCACCAACATCCCTACAGAGTCAAGCAGCTTCTGAAGACTGCATACAAAGATGTTTGCCTGAATAGATGGGCAATGTGGAATAATGTGAGAGAAATCTAAAAAAAAAAAAAAGGGCATCCCAAAGACAACATCAATCTTCTGAAAAGAAGAGATCAAAGTACGATTTTCTGACTTTGCTCACAACACATTCAACTTAACAGTCACTTGAACACAATCTAACCAGAACAAAGCTTAGAGTGCCGACTGTGCGCACATCTCTTTGAAACTGGTAAGCACCATCTTTTTGAAAGTCCTGCCTTTGCGAGTGTTAAGAAAGAGCTTCTTCCTCGAGGCCAGACAATGGAACACTTTGTACGAAAGTAAACAACAGCTCACAAACACTTGCAGTAACATTATATGGCATTGAGTCAGAGGTTAGGAGTCAACCAGCTACTGGATAAGTAACTAATGAACAAACCATCCAACTGGAAATACCAACACCAAAAACAAAAATGAAATCAACCTGCCTGTTAAAAAAAATTAATTAAACCAATTTCTGTATACATACAACAAAAAACCTAAATTAAAAATTTCGTGTAAAACATATACACGTATAATCTTAAATTACTTGATTACTTGAATCCTGGTATTCAATTAGTCAAGTTTGCCTGATGTCAGGTAGCAGCCAAAAGTCGCTTGAATCTATACCTGTCCTTCGCCTTGCAGTACCATCACAGTCCAAAGGCACGGCGAAGGTCATTTCTCCATCATATCGGCGGGCGGCTATAGTTGTATGGCCATAAAACAGACCCTCCCCCGCCCCATACCCCACCCTCCCCACCCCCTCCCCGTCCATCTATCGTCAGTCACGTGGACCACGTGGCCGGTCCATATGTACTTTCGTACTGATGCAGAGTCAACTACATCCGGAAACTCTGGCCTCAGATGTCGGTGTTTCAGATATGGTCTCTTAGGGTAATATTTAAGGCCCTTCGCTCCATTGCTGTTTCGGTGATTCGGAGCTTCTATTCATCTGATTTGCGCGTACTCCAAACCTCACACTCATATAACATTGCTGGAATGTCTTGGCTTGGCTTCGTTTGTTCTCAATCTGCCACTACCAAACCCTGAAAGGGCTTAAGTAGCAGAATGTAGTCCATAGATCGGAATGGGTTGTGTCGTAGTATACAGCTTGACTGCGATATTTGCACCTTTCGGACCGGCACATCTGACTTCAGAAGGCATTGTTTTGTACCCGGTTAGCATTCCCTCTTCGATCCCTTCTCCTTAGCCAGTCTGCTCTGTTCTAGCCTGGTATCCAGGTTCACCGCGTGGAGGTGTAGACGGGCCTTGGCAGCTCTGGGTCGGTGGCCCTGACGCTAACAGTAAGCTTTGGGTCGCTGACCGTTACCTCTCATGCACCACTCAGCATTTTGATTGTTGAGTTACGATATCTAAATGTATGAGAACATATATGGTGTTGATGGCGGACAAGAGTGCTAAATGTGGTGCAAAAGAAACGACAACTGGAAGTACGGTCAAATATTATGGTTAGTACGTGAAGATGGATAGCACACACCATTAGAAAAAAACCTCACAGCAGCTGTTGATTGGAACAAACAGGGAAGAGACGAGAGTTATTGTTGTTTGCGAATGCCCACAATGAGTAGGTTACTCTTTTGTGTGCCCTGAAAAGGACGTTACGTTCCAGTTGCAGTAGCTTTCCTCACATTCCGAGCGTGCTGATGAAGGTGGACCGTGGTCCTCCAGACGTGGTCCTCGACAACAGCCCGTTTCCAGAACGACCAACGAGGAGGTCAGGTGAGGGTCTTGGCCAGTATATTTCTCCTGGACCTGGCTAACATTGTCTGATCAGTGTGTTTTGCCTGACCAGACGCTAGCCTCATCGTCCCAAGATGGAATAGAGTGGGGCTCAAAATGATAATAGGGGGAAACCATACTACTTTTCAGCTTTATATCCACTGAGGATCCAGTTGGATGTTTGTTTGAAAGCAATGTTTGAATGTTTGAGAAGACAATTCGTTGCTTGACAAATGCTTTGTTTGAGCTTCATAACTGTTTCCTGACTCATTATCGTTTCACTGATAGCATCACAAGTCCCCACCTTATCAAAGTGGCGAGGAACATTTTCAACTTCTAGAACAGTTTTTGCTTGCTTGTTTGCACACACGTTCAACGATAACTATTATCTCTGAATGTTGTGAAAAAACACGTTATCTCACATTTATCTCTAACACTTTAAAAAAAATCTGTGATGGTTCTCTTTCGAGACGCTGGTGACATTGTTTGATGAGTCCATACAGAAACACTGATCGATACTAAAACAACCGTTACCAGCTCGATAAACGTAAAGTGATTATCTTCTTCTTCTTTTGATCTCTGAGAAAATCAGAAGAAGTGTGATTGATTTTACATTTGCAATGGCCATCGTGGATCTTCCAAATTGTTTGTTCAGAGTGTTGCACAATTATTAGTTAATAAGACTAATAAGAGTATTGCTCTGCGTATTCATTGGCACCTCAGTCTCTGTAGACCATGCGCGTGGCGCCCCGTGAGTAGCATCTCCAGAACGCAAAGATGGGCACTGAATATGGAGACCCTGGACTGCCCAAACTGCAGGATCCCTCTCTCGGCCTCACTGGTGTAATCCAAAGGAATGCAAAGCATGACAATCTGGTACCAGCTCAGCTGCAGGAGCTGCGGGAACGAGTTTGCAATTATCCGCGAGGTGCTACTACTCCGGATTTTCTGTTGTGTTTACTCCCGTAGCCTTACCCTCTCACGAGGTACCACAAGGCAGTCGATTCGTTGCCCGTAGATGCTAATTACTTGAGATATTCGATGATACTCTCATTGTCCCAGGTCTAGCCAGTACTACCTGGCATTTGTAGATTTCAAATTGGAGTTCTTTCTCTCCTATTCGAACTATCTGAACAGGCTAACGAACTTCGTCTATCCGGGTTTAGAGTCAGAGTTTACCTTCTCTTGGTTTGGCTGCCAATCAAGGCTTAAGAGCCCAATCTTCCAGTCCAGTTATACCGACGAGTACTCGATCACGCCCCACAGCAAGATCTGTAAGAAACATGGGGCCCCTCGTGAAGGTGCTTCTGGGGACACAATGATGCATGAGAGGCCATAGGCTTGGAAACTCATGCCCGGCAAGCCGAACAGTGAATCCAGCGGCGATCTCCACACCTGGAAAAGAGACACTATAACAGACGCTTCACTTTCCTTTAACCAGCTGGACGTCCAGCCCAGACCTCACCACCCCCTCTCCTCTTGCCCCCCCCCCCCAAATATGCGTATAGGAGCTGTAATAAACGAGAGTTGAGGCATTAGAGAAGAGTTGACTGCGCGAGGGGAAACAACTGGTAAACCTTTTTATTGTCATGGATGGAGGATTCCTCAGCAAAAGAGAAATATGTAAGAGGGGTAAGATGGCTATATACTACAGCACCTGTGTGACGGGTTGGACTTGTGGATACGGCTCACCGGGAAGGACAACGACCCAGAAAAGCCAGCTCCAAGCGTCACAAATGGGATGTCTGTCGGTCCAAACACAATAGGCGACATGTTCCGCTGTCAAACAATGCGACGGGTTTCGAAACCTAGCCCTTGCAGACTCCAGTAAAGCGGTTTAGACTTCTGTGATTTGACCGTAACTGCAGAATGAAAGAAGATTTAGTACTATGGCAGTCATGGAAGTCGCTGTGGTCGAGAGTTAAGGTTCTCGCCTCCCAAAGTGATGAACGGACACGGTGGGAGATCGAATGCCACACGTTTCCAAGTCGTTGCTGTTTTAAACACGTACAATCAGTAGGTGTACTCTTTAGTGCGCCTTGAAAATAACGTTAAATGGCGGGTTGCAATAGTGTTCCTCACACCCAGAGCGTGCTGATTTAGGTGGACCGGGGGTCCTCCAGGCGGTTGTGCAATGCTTGGCTTCGTCTGTGTGTCGCTCACTAATACGTGGATCACGTCGATCCCTCACACCGTTAGCTAGGCTGCCATGACAACAGCCCGTGTCCAGAGAGGGTTACTATGTAGCCGAGGTGAGTGTCTTGGCCAGAATATTTTGCCTGACCAGACGTTAGTCTTCCTCCCCAGTAGCCTGGAACGGCCCTAGGATTGTGTATTTTCCATCTGACGCGAAGTTTGAAAAGAAAATTATTTGACCTTCATCACAGCGCGGCGACCGCCGGGGTAAGCAGGTCCTCCCTATCTAACCCCCCACCTCCCCCACCCCGCAGAGTGCAGCAATGCGGAAACACCCAATAATAGTCCTTTTAATGTTGGTAAAAATTTGAAGAACCATATTTTTAAAGAAAGGGGAAATTTGTTTCGTCCGGAGGTCGCCTGTTGCTGGGAGGTAAAGATGCTTGATTTTCAAGAAAGGAAAGCGCGAAGCGGTGGGGGTTCAAGTGCCACAAGTTTCAATCGTCTAGTCCAATTTGAGATTCGCGAAAAACACGGAGATCTCGTGTAATCGCTGTGTACGTAAAATAACCATTGACAGTTCGTAACTCGTTACTACATTATGGCGCAGAAACATGGACACTGAATAACACGTTGTAAAAGAGTATTGAATCCTTCGAAATGTGGGTAAATAGAAAATTGGGTAGGATTTCTTTGGAAGAAAGGAGATAAAACGTGGAGGTATTGAAAAAGTTGGGGTGAAAAGTGAATAACGGAAATCAAGGATAGACAGACTTTGGCTATATAACAAGACATACCTCTGTATTGAAGACCATACTATATGATAGGGTGTAAGTCCAAGAGGCACAGACAACGTAATAAGATGGTGGAAAACATGAGATGGACTGGAAACAGCTTGTCATATTAGACCATAACGGCAAGAAATAGAATACACTGGAGATCAATTTTAACCGAACTTCGATGTGGAGATGGCACTTGAACTGAGTTTAAAACAGATAATAGTAGACTGTTAACCTCTGTCTGGGCATAATTTGAACAAAATTGTCCCCCAAAATTCATTAACTCTTAGTGTACCGACACAAAAACCACGTTTTCACACCGTCTGTTTGAGGATTATTTTGAGGTTGGAGTTACATAACATATTTTATCATAATTATTTTAAACATTACATTAATTTATCTCATATAGAAATGTGCAGAATTTAATGGGCTATCAAACAGAACTACTTTGTGTCATTATATTTTTTTAAAATAGATAAACAGTAATTTACGTTTACTGTAAATTCATTTTTAAATAACATTTTATTTTTAAAAGAAGTTTGAACTTCCCATAATAAATCAAGCGTTGCACATGTCTGTAACTCCCAAGATTAGCAAACACTGATATAATATTCATTCATACACAACATATATAAGTTGCATAATTTTCTGCCAGTAAATAATAATGTATTGTGCATTTGTTTCTTTGAAATGACATTGTGAAAAAAAAAAATTAGCAAGCAAAACTATAAAAGGAGGTTACGGCACTATAATATATTATAACATAATTTTCTTATTTTAACATGTTGTTAATGTATTTGAAGTTGATCATAGAATGATTCTATTTCACAATCTTCGTAGTCTGCAGTAGGTGCGTAGCACTGTATTATGGTAATATTAAACGGTGCTGCCTTTAGCCGTTAGATGATAAAACGGCTAGATATTGGGTGGCAACCCAATATGCATCTGGCTGTGTCTTTATGCACCAGTATCCCCACTCCGTGTAAATGTTTGTCCTCCCTGCAACTGAAGTAGAACGCGTGGCCCTCCTCCGTAGTAAACTCTCCAAAGCTTTTCCATCGAGCCTCGCATATACCCAGGATGTTCCACCGGTAGTTCTCCATCTCGTGCGTTAGCTCATTGATTTTGCCACATGGGTTCAGTGTTCTAACATTCCACGTACCTATTGTGAGCTTGTCTTTCCTCAGTTTGATGGTTCCACCAGTAGCACACTTATCGCCTCCAACCTGGTGTGGGACGGCATACGCGGTCATTGTTAACCCGGGCTGCGACCGAGCCGGTATGTTTGATTGTGGTTGTGTCCTCATGTGTGAATCTTGGGCGGTTTCCACTTGGCGGAGCCCATCTCCTATCCAAGCCGATGCGGGCCAACATCTGCATCTGAACTGGAGAAGCCCATCTCCCCAGGCGAGCTATTGCCTCGTTTGCCTACAGCCTCGCGACCATAGTTTCCCAGTGTGCACCACTTGGAGGTGAGGTTGCCTTGTGTGTTCGCTTTATCGGCAGACTACTCATTTCACTTTTTGCCCCTCAGAAGAAGGACTAGCCGACCCCGACATCTCACCGGGGCCTCAGAATCCTAGAATTTGCAAGATGCAACCAGCTGTTGGTGGCAAATACGTTTAGGTTAAATAAGCCGAGAAGCTGGACATGGCCTAACCCAAGCAAGGAAGTGCACAGCCAGATTGACTATATACTGGTCCAGATGAGGTTCCGATCGAGCATCAACACCGACAACACGAGAAGTTTCCCCGGAGCTGATATAGGATTCGACCACGATCTGGTAATGATGACCATGCGTCTGCGATTGAAGGGAGTCGCAAAGAAGGATGTGACCAGGCTTAAGTTTGACCTGGACAAACTAATGGACCAAAAAATCACCGAAGTGTTCCAAGCAAGGGTGGGAGGGAGATTTGCGCCACTGTTGGCTCTCAGAGAGGGACTGGATACAGATGCAGTTACAGAGTCTCTTAACGCAGATCTCATAGATACTGCAACAGAGATCCTGGGATGCCACCAAACAAAAAAGAAGCCATGGGTGACCAAAGACATTCTAGACCTTTGTGATAAAAGAAGGTCACTGAATAAATACAATCACCCACGGGAGGAGGTCGGCAGTTATAAAGAGGTCAAGAAAGCCATACAACAAAATATGAGAGAGGCAAAGGAAGCGTGGATATGTGAGCAATGCACAAACATCGAAGAGAGACTAAATAGAAATGATCCTAAAGGAGCATACAAGATTGTCAAAGAACTGGTAACACTAAGACAAGGCAGGAACCTTATGATCCATGATAAAAGCGGCAAGTGCCTTATTGAGGAAAATGACGTACTGGCACGATGGACAGAGTTCTGTTCCGAGCTATATAACTATGAAGGGCGAAACGAACCTGAGAAAACAATCCGCCCAACACCAATAAATATAGAGGATAATCAACTGATAACGAAGGAAGAGGTAATTACAGCGGTAAAGATATTGAGAAAAGCGAAGGCGGCCGGCGTGGACAATATACTAGCAGAGCTCTTACAAGCAGGTGGAGAGGTAGTGGTAGAAGGCCTGACACACATCTGCAAGAAAATATGGGCGACAGGAAACTGGCCGAACTTATGGACGAAATCAATAGTTATACCGTTACATAAGTCTGGAAACCTAAAGCTGTGCCAAAATTACAGAACAATAAGCCTCATCAGCCACCCTAGCAAGGTCATGCTTAGATTAATCCTCGACCGATTGAAACCCCAAGCAGAGAACATCATTGCCGAGGAGCAATCTGGTTTCGCACATCAGTTGGTGTGAGACAAGGGTGTACACTCTCTCCAACTCTTTTCAATATATTCCTTGAAGGAATTATGAGTGAGGCACTTGGAGGTCACGTTGGTACTGTCAAGATAGGGGGCCGAACGATTACCAAACTTCGTTTTGCAGATGATATCGACGGGTTGGCGGGTTCAGAAGCAGAACTCCAGGAATGGGTCAGAAGGCTCGATGAAACAGCTCTTAACTATGGTATGGAGATAAACGCTGGAAAGACAAAATTAATGACCAACAACTCCACGGGCTTCAACAGCAGGATAAAAGCTAACGGTTAGGAACTCGAAGTGGTTAACCGTTTTAAATATCTTGGGTCGATTGTCAGTGATGAAGGATCAAAATGTGAGGTGTTAGCCAGAATAGCACAGACAATAGCGGCGCTTGCACGGCTTAACAAAATCTGGCAAGATAAACGGTTAGCACTATGCTCGAAAATCAGATTAATGCGTACTCTGGTCCTGTCAATATTCCTCTATGCGTGTGAGACATGGACAGTTACAACTGACCTTCAACGAAGGATACAGGCCTTGGAGATGAGATGTTTCCGAAAACTTTTAAACGTCACGTACAAAGATCGAGTTCCACATGAGGAAATACGAGATAGAATTACAACAGCAATAGGGCCTTTCGAAGACCTCTTGGCAACTGTCAAAAGAAGGAAACTCACTTGGTACGGTCACATATCGAGATCAAATGGTCTTGCAAATATAATCCTCCACAGAAAGGTGCATGGCAGACGACGAAGAGGCCGGCCCAAAAAGAGATGGGAGGACAATATAAAAGAATGGACCAGTCTCCGACCAGAAGAGCCACAGACAGCGGCATCTGACAGAGAGGAGTGGCGTGGGGTTGTGAGGATGTCTTCATGTGTGCCCCAACGACCTCACCGGATACAGGATGACCTGACCTGACCTAATGTATTTGATGAACAACATTGATGGGCTATCACAGAACAAACGTGTCTTACAATACAGAAAAAAATAGATAAATAATGGTCGACATATATTGAAAATACATTTAAAACAAAATATCTTTTAAAATGTTTGAACTGACCATAATATATCATAATATTTGTGTACAGGTCTGAAGCTCCTAACACTAATCCTCACTAACAATATCAATCTCTGCACAACATATGTCAGTTTTATCATTTTCCATGAATCTGTAAGCTGTAGTGTTTATTCTGATGATAATCTTTGCATACGATCACTGGAAGCCATTTTTATCAAACAAATTTTGCTGAAGCAAATCGATTGATCAGCTAATTTTTTTCAAATTCGAACCTCTTTGTCTAAGAAAAAAGGCGCAAATGGCTCTTAAATTGTAAAGTTCATCAAAAGGAAGAGACATTATTAAAAATGTTAGATTGGTCTAAGCTTCGGAAATTGTTTTCTAAACTTTCCTAATAGAGATCTAACATGACTAGCCACTCTAAGTGACTTGTGTGAAAATTAGTCCAAAAATAAGCCACCAGAAGTGGCTAGGTAGTTTTAGGAGTTTAAGCGTATTGTCATCGGGTTTGTACCTTTCTTGAAAGTTGCAACTCTCTAAGCTAATCGCGAAGTGTCTGAATTTTCAACAACAACAACAACAAAAAAAAAAAAAAAAAAAAAGATTTGATCTTAACTAAATAACACCTGAAGTTTAACAAATGCGTTAAAAAAAATTAATAAATCTCTCTCTCTCTCTCTCTCTCTCTCTCTCTCTCTATATATATATATATATATATATATATATATATACCCGGATGTAATATTAAATCGCTTGCGAGATGACACAGAATTGAAGAAAAAAAACAAATCATTGTAACCTACCAAAGATATCGTAATAGGCGATAAAAGAGTGTTGTGAATGGGGCTAGCAACTTTATCATATGAAATAATTACATTTTAAACTACCAGTTCCCGGATATAGCTTTTTATAAAGGGGACGGCTGTAGTGGTGGCTATTTGCTTTGCGTGGAGCGACAAGGTGACACAGAAGAAAAGAAGTGAAATGACTAATAAACAATTAATTGTCTCCACATAAAGGACACAGAAAATGAATATTAACGGTCGGTGTATTTTCTCTGTTTAAAAAAAACGAACAAAAAGAAGGCACGAATCCTTGAGCCCCTCCCGTGAATCCGACACTGGTTCCAGCTTTCCTAGCCTCTTGTCTGCCCCGTTCCAACATTCCTAGCCTTTTGTCTGAAGTTAAGACGGCTATTTCTTTTCATGTTAGGTATACAGGAAGTACGACTACTTCCGGCTACTGCTTTTCTCTGACAACTTTTAAACCAACGAATGTAACTAATTCAAATTTGACTTGGTGTGTGAGAAGCATATTGAGCTTATAGGAAATGTTGCAAGTGGTCGCCATTAGAATCAAGCCATGCCTGCCCACGTTTCTCCACGTTACGGAAGGTATTCCCTAACACATCAGGAGTTACAGACTTGATTCCCCGTCGAATGTTTTCTTGCAGTTCTATGAGATTCCTTGGCATGATGCGACACACTTTACGTTTCAGCATGCCCTATAGGAAGAAATCATGCGGGGTAAGGTCTGGTGACCATGGTGGTCAAAATCACCTAGAAATGACACGATCTTAGTCTTTATCTAGGCCGAAACGCATCAAGAACGTGGATAGTTGACTTATAACAATGAAAAGGATGTAAACAGACTATCTGATGGCAGTCTGGCTAAAGACGTGTGGATCGACGTGATCTTTCTTCGAACAAATGTTGGTTGATGTGGAATTTGTGTAATATCATTTATCGATCTGTAAGTTTTTTTTCTACCTGCTTTATAACCTACAATGTCTTTTGCCATAGGTACGCAATGGTAGGTTTATTATTTCATTCTAATTAGATGACTGTCCTATCTCATTTTTTTGTCTTAATATGCAATGGTGTCTGTAAAGTTGGTGTCACCCAGTGCAGTAACTCATAATCGACAGATGACATTGGTATTCCCCCTGCTCTTTTTTTGGTTCCCAATTGCACGTCTATCCTAGGCTGCATGAACACCGAGACCCTCGCTGATTGCAGCGCCGTTTGTGACCTCACTCTTGTAGGTTGAACGATGTTGAGCCAAGTTTTCCCATGTATTAATGTCTATTTGTCAACACGTAAGGGACTTTCATATCGTTCTTGAAGCGCTCATCTGGATGTCCCTATGAAAGTTCTCCTTCACCCTGTTCCATATTCCGGAGCGTTTTTGGAAGCCTTTCGTTTCAAGGTGGTCAGCCCATCTAAGTTGTGTTTTTTGTTAGTGCAAAAGTGCATGAATACCTGGCATGTTGGTTCTGGATAGCACTTCATTACATGTGATATGGTCCTGCCAAGTAATACGCAATATGCGTCTCAGGCAAGTCATCTAGAAGGAATTTAACTTCCTTTGCGTATGCAGCATAGATAGTCTAGCTCTCACGCGCGTGGAGCATGGTGTAGGGGAATGGCGTCACTGTAGATCTCCAGCTTAGTCGTTATGCTGATTTCTCGACGTACTCACACTGATGTGTGCCTTCGACTAAAAGATGTGCTGGTCTTTGCTATTTTCTCTGTTAAAAAAAAAAAAAAACCAACACAAAGAAGGTACGAATCCTTGAGCCCCTCCTGTGAATCCGACACTGGTTCCAGCATTCCTAGCCTCTTGTCTGAAGTTGAGACGACTATTTCTTTTCAGGATATGTATACAGGAAGTTCGACTACTTCCGGCTCCTGTTTTTCTCTGACAACTTTTAAACTAACGAATGTAACTAATTCAAATTTGACTTGGTGTCTGAGAAGCATATTGAGCTCAAAGCAAATGTTGCAAGTGGTCGCCATTAGCATCAAGCCATGCCTGCACACGCTTTTCCACATTACGGAAGGTATTCACTAACACATCAGGAGTTACAGACTGGGTTCCCCGCCGTAGGTTTTCTTGCAGTTCTATGAGACTCCTTGGCATGATGCGATGCACTTTCCCTTTCAGCATGCCATATGGGAGGAAATCAGGCGGGGTAAGGTATGGCGAACATGGTGGTCAAAGTCACTTAGAAATGACACGGTAGACCTCCAGTTTAGTCATTATGCCGATTCCTGGACGCACTCACACACACTGTTGAGCGCATCCGACTAAAAGATGTGCTAGTCTTTGCTATTCTATTAGACAGCTCATCAGCAATAGTCACTTATCTCGACAGCGTAATTGCGATGTAGACACATTGTTCAACCGCTTGTAATTGTAAATATATAGGTATATTGATACAGTACATGTGATCAGGACGCTGAGCAGTACTTGAGCTGTAGCGGTCAATGACCCAACGCCAACTGCTAGCGTCAAGACCAGCTGCCAATAGGCTTCTCCACTTTTACGAGGTAAACCTGGATAACAGGCTGCAACAGGCCAAACTGGCTGCAACAGGCCAAATTGGCTGCAACAGGCCAAACTGGCTAAGGAGAAGGGATGGAAGAGGGAAGGTTAACCCAGTACCAAAAAATTACTGATGAAGGCCGAAAGGTCCAAATATCGCAGTCAAGGTTTAAACTACGCCACAACCAATTTTGTTCTCCGGACAACATCCTGCTACTTGCAGAACCATTTTCAGAGCTTGGTGGGGGAGATTAAGAACAAGCGACGACGAAGAATAAGATACAATGTATGTTAACTAGGCTTACGTAAAACGTTTCTGTGGTTATAACTAACATGGATATTTGTATCAATAATAAATGTTGCCGGTTGAGCTGAAATACCGCACAGCAATTTCATATACGGACATAGAAAGTCATATTTTGCATTTTTATTGACCCCCCCCCCCCACTCCCACTCTGCCCCCTCTTCCTGGTGTCGCCCGGTGCGGTCAGCACCCCATCCTCTTAGTGTGGTGTCGCCACTGTTACTAAGTATTCTTAGTGTAGTGCCTACACTATTCCCGATTAAGTATATTCTGTTTATATCTCACCAGGTAACTAATGTATTTCTTCATGTATTTCTTTGCACACTTAGTAACCGACCTTCCTGGTTCTTTGAATAAGACCAAGCAACATATACTGGTAAGGGAGTAAAATGTTACTGCTTGTCAGATGCCTAAAGCCCACCTCAACTTCAAATATAATTGGCAGAGCTCCACCTGCCTTCAGAAGAACGTGACTGTTGTGATTGAACGAGAGAGATAGAAAGACGACCCTAGAAGATACCAAATGATTATACACCAGCAGCAGATCACAAGACTCATACCCAGTCACAGCTTCCTTAAATCAGCAAAGCACTTTGACGAAGACAGATGTGTCAGACCAAAAGGTACAAATATCGCAGCCAAGCTGTAAGCTAGTGACACAATGCATTCTGTTCTCCGGACTACATCCTGCTACTTGCAAAGCCCTGTTCAGGGATTGGTTGCGGGAATTTGGGACTCAGAAGAAGCAGAACGAAGCGCAAACAGTCAAGCCTTGAAAGTCGTCGCACTGAATTATGGCAAGAGATGATTCAAGACCCAGGGATCGAGATTTAGGAGTAACCTGCCCCTGGACATCACTTGCACTTTTTTATTTTATTTTACGTGTTTGCCTCACTAGCTTCTACTGCTGAAGGCGCGCCTATTCCACCACAGACCGTAGTCAATTGGGCGATATTAAGACAATAAATCAGTGCTTTGATGCATGTGTGCGTCTGTATGTATTTATGCTAGGTTTATGCACTCTCAGGGCCAGCCCAACCAAAGTGCAATGGAAGGGCCTCACCCTGAGGGCGCGTATGAAAGTTGTGCAAGAGTGTGATTGTTGGACAGAGTAAAATGAAACAGAGCAAGGTAAGACGAGAGAGTGTATACAAGGCTTACATTTGGCGCATTACGATGTAGGAAGACCATGGAGAAATGGGGTCAATCAGAAGGCGATACATGTGTCTGCGATGTGGTACAAGATCCAGGTCATCTGATGATTTGTCCCAACCTTCCAGATACATATATCGAGAGTGGCATGCTGAAGGTGAATGACAGGGCAATTCAAATCGCTGAACACTGGATAAACACTGTATGATGGGGTGCTTGAATACGGAAAGTAAGTAAGTTTGGATTTAGTTCTATCTGAAGGTAACAATGTCTTGAATATAAATATTATTTTTGTAAACGAACAATATAATGCATAAAGGAAAACTGAAATGCAGTTTTATATGACATGAAGGCTGATCAAATAAATGTCTCACCATACGGTGAAAAAACTAACTAAATTACATTATTATATAGTTTGGATGCCTGCCTGCTGGCAATTAGGGCAGTGGATCAAATTCACTGAAAGGCGTATGTTGTTTTTCTGTTGGGGGTGAAGTAAACAAACACAGCTAACACACGACGTGGCGACAACAGTGGCGAAGCGATCTGTAGACCTCAGTCTAATAACCCCTTGACTACTAGAGCAATCCGAATAAAGTAGTGCGACAGTTTTTTGTTTTGTTTTGTACAGTTAAAAACTGAATCCCATTCGAAATCGGCTCGTTCACAGTTGACATACTTCGTCCAGCTGTGCTTCCGCTGATGAAAGCATTTATGGAATAAAAAACTAAATATAGACTTCCATCTTGCGCTTCGTTGCATTTGTCTTGGTTTTTTTCTATGCCCAGAAATAACGTACCTTTGAGCCTTTGAAACAACCAATGGTCGCCGGGAGCTATGTTTAGTGAGTAGTGACAGTCACAGGTAGACAAAGTGAGGGTCTTGGCCTGTGTATGTTTGCCTGACCCTGACTAACATGTCTGATCTGTATGTTTTGCCTGACCCTGACTAACATATCTGAACAGTATGTTTGCCTGACCCTGACTAACATATCTGATCAGTATGTTTGCCTGACCCTGACTAACATGTCTGATCAGTATGTTTTGCCTGACCCGGACTAACATGTCTGATCAGTATGTTTTGCCTGACCCTGACTAACATGTCTGATCAGTATTTTTGCCTGGCCCTGACTAACATATCTGATCAGTATGTTTTGCCTGACCCTGACTAACATGTCTGATCAGTATGTTTACCTGACCCTGACTAACATGTCTGATCAGTATGTTTTGCCTGACCCTGACTAACATGTCCGATCAATATGTTTGCCTGACCCTGACTAACATGTCTGATCAGTATATTCTGCCTGACCCTGACTAACATATCCGATCAATATGTTTGCCTGACCCTGACTAACATGTCTGATCAGTATGTTTTGCCTGCCCCTGACTAACATGTCCGATCAGTATATTCTGCCTGACCCTGACTAACGTATCCGATCAGTATATTTTGCCTGACCCTGACTAACATATCCGATCAGTATATTTTGCCTGACCCTGACTAATATATCCGATCAGTATATTTTTACCAGAGGTTAGCCTCTCTCCAACGAACCAGTTCAATGCCGTGTTTCAGCAGAAGATCCAGGAAGCGTGGACCGGAGCATTGTCCAGATGGATTTATCAGGTGTTACTCCCCAAGAGTTGTGTTCTCTTGCATCTAATTGCATCTCGTAGGCGACGCTTCACAATCTGGTAGTACACGTTGTTGCCAGTTTGTCCTTGAGGAGCATACCCGTTGACGTATGACCATGACCTTAATACTTGTAATTGCTGTGTATTCTGGCGTTTTCCACTCAGATGTCAGCGTTTTTGTTCCCAAACTGTAGACACAGTACTCCTCTCACTTATGTCCTATGTTTTGTATACTCGTCACTATGTGCAGAAACATGGACACTGAATAGAATAAAAAGTTGGAAAGGTGTATTGCAGCCTTCGAAATGTGGGTGTATTGAAGATTTGGGGACATTTCATGAAAAGAGAGGAAAACACATTTGGAGGTGTTGAATACGATGGAGAAGATCACTCCACACCTCCATGGGATGATCCTGTATAACAGACTGGAACAGAACATGCTGCATAAGGAGAAGGGGATCGTAGATAAAAGGCTAACCCGGTTTCAAAAATGCTGATGGATGTGGCGGACCAAAAAGTGCAAATATCGCGGTCAAACTGTAAACTATCGACACAGCGCATTACGTTCTCCGGATTACATCCTGCTAATTGCAAGCCTTGTGCATGACTTATTAGCGGGAGATTGAGAACGAACGTAGAAGAATAATACGTAGGGGGGAGGGGGGGGGGTGAATTAGAATAAATGACCGAAATCAGGGTTGGACAGTTCAGTTATTTTGACCATATAACAAGACATACCCGCTTGCTGAAGAGGGTATAGTGTAAATCAGTAGTCAAAGAGCCAGACAACGTAATAAGTGGGCGGATAACATCATAGGATGGACTGGGAAAAGCCTCTACACCATTACGGCAAGAGATACGAATATATTAGAGACTCATTGTGCCAACCTTCGATGCGGTGATGACATTTGAAATTAACTTGAAATTAGGGCCAGCGTTGGCGCATCGTCAAGCGAAGCTTGCAGACGGGTTTTCCCTTTGTTCGTCAGTTTGGCTCAAACACAAATGCGGGGACGGCGTGGGCTAGTGAATAAGTGACACAGCTCACAATCCGAAGGTGTTGGGTTCGATCCCCATCACAGGACCGGCGTTACCCACGCTAGCCCGACTCATAACAGATATTGGTTTGTTAATTTAAAAAAAAAATAGGCCATTTACATTTTTATCAGATCTTGTATACGTCAACACAGTGTGTTCATCACGTGCGTGTCTTAACAAAGCTGATAAGCTACGGGTCTCAGCTATAAATGGGGGGGGGGGGGGGGGTCTAAGTCTGCTATTACAAGATCGACATAGATCACCCACGTGGCAGTAACTTCTCTCTTCTTACCTCACATTCTGTATTATTTGACTGTCCAACAACCACACTCTTACACAGCTTTCATGCGCGCCCTCACGGCGAGGCTCTTCCATTGCACTTTGGCTGGGTTGACCTCTGAGATAGCCCTAACTAGTAGCATAGGTACATACAGACACACACATGCATTCAAGCACTGGTTAATACGTCCTGATTTCACCTAAAAGGCTGCGGCCCGAGGTAGAAGAGGGCGTGCCTCCGCCTGTAGATTACAGAGAAGCAAATAGGTATGACCACTTCTCCACCTACATAAAGCATTGGACAAATTAGTGTACTGCAAAACTGCCAAACGGGAAAACATTACATACAGATACAGACACACATATTCATCCGTTAACTGGCCAATATGTCCTGGTATCGACCAAGGGTTGCGGTCTGAGATGGAAATAGGTGTGCCTTCGCCAGTTGTTCTTGTTTAATGCCCACAATGAGTAAGTTTACTCTTTTGTGTGCCCTGAAGAGGTGTTAAGTTGCTAGTTGTATTAGAATTTCTCTCACCTCGAGCGTACTGATGAAGGTGGATCGCGGTCCACTATGCGGTTGTGCTATGTTTGACTTCATCTGCATTACACTCACTACTACGGGGATCACGTCGATCCATATCTCGTAAAACAGATTGCGATTTCAGGGAACGCTACATGGAAGAGAGATAGTAGTCTTGGTCAGTATGTTGTGCTTGACCCTGACGCGACCAACTAGCCAGTATGTTGTGCCTGACCCAGACGCGACCACCTAGTCAGTATGTTGTGCCTGACCCAGACGCGACCACCTAGTCAATATGTTGTGCCTGACCCTGACGCGACCACCTAGTCAGTATGTTGTGCCCGACCCTGACGCGACCACCTAGTCAGTATGTTGTGCCTGACCGGACTAGCGACTCAGTTTCCCATTTTTCTCGGCATAACCACTTTTCCACTCACACAAAGGATTGGCAAACCTACTGTACTGCAAAACTGTCATAGTGGAACACATTACGAACAGAAACACACACACACACACATTTATTCACTGGCCAATACATTTGCTCGCAAACACCAACACTCACGAGGCCAGTTTTTCAATAATTCAAACTTTATTTTGCAAACCCAAACGAATAATTATATTTTATGCGACCTAAAAGTAGTAAGGTTGCGCCTTTACTGCCAGCCAACGTATTTACCGCTCTATGTTCTGAAATATTTCACACTGCTGCCTTGATTCTGGGGTTTCCCTGATGCTGGTCAGAGTCTGCGTTGTGTTGCATCATGGGTACTTGAATTGATAGATCTCAGGTCCTCCTTTGTGCTAAAATATTTGTTTGGAAAGGTGAAATTCAAAACTTTTTGGTGAGCAGAAGATACAAAAATGTTCCAAATACTTCGCGGAGATTCTCGCAAATGTCTGGATATGTACGGAAACCTACCTGTGACTGATGTACAATCAGCACTCCAAGCACTGAAATTTGAAAAACTGCCAGATCTGCAGGCTCTACTATCTGAACTGAGCAACCAGCGCAAGATTGTCATGCAGTGGATACCTTCTCATTGTGGAGTACCAGGAAACGAGAGAGCAGACCGACTGGCAAAGGAGTGTGCTGCAGACGCAGACGAGCAACCAGATGTACCAGTTACATACCAACAGAAGATAAGGATGAGCAAATCAATCCGAAAGCCATTAACGGTAACACCAGACGATTGCCATAAGATAAACAGACAAGAACAAACTGTTGTGTTGCGCCTTAGAACAGGACACAACCGACTCCGCAGCCACATGTACACATGGCAACTCAGCCATGTGTACATGCGGACAGGCGCCCCAGACAGCAGAGCACATACTATAGAACTGCCCGGAATATGATATACAGAGAAAATCTCACTGGCCCATAGAAACAACACTGGAAGAGAAACTTTATGGACCTGAATGTGAACTACAAAAGACAGTGAAATTTATACAAGAGACAACATTGCAGATATAAACAATATTTTAAAGCGAATGAAAGAAGAAGAAGAAGAACATACCTGTGCGAAAAAAACTTTCTCACTTATGAAATATCTCAAGAACGAAGCCAGATCACGATTAACTGATTCACATCTGCAAGAGTGTTCCGTGTAGCTAAACACGACTTCTCCTTGGACATCACTGAACTTCTGCGTGGCTTTCAAACTCCAGGATGTTATTAACCCGGTGAGTGTTTTAAAAATGTATTGTTTTTCAAAAATTAAACCTATTAGATTGCATTGTGCTCGTTCACTTAATATTGCACGTGAACGGTGGTTACAATTTTAAAAGGATGAGAATCCCTGGTCACAAAGGATGTTTTTTTTCTTAGTTCACACATGCAATATAAAGTGTTGAGTTCCATTCTCCACTTTGTTCAATTATTATTATCAGTGTAGCTATCTTGTCGGCAGAGGATATATTTTGTCGAACGCCTGCCTGTTATTTTATCAAATGTTTGCCTGTAACCTCTTTTAATCTCTCTTGTATGATCCTGTTAAATATTAATCCAGGTAAAGATAGCGTCCTTACTTAGCTATAATGTGTACACTTTTGCGGAATTCCTTTCTTTGACAACTGCACTACGTAACATTCCTTTCTTTGACAACTGCACTACGTAACATTCCTTTCTTTGACAACTGCACTACGTAACATTCCTTTCAGTCCCAACTTCTCTTTTTATGACTTTACCAAGTAATTATAGAATAATTATGTCGAGGTAGCGATCTGTACTTTGATTGTCATTTGGCCAGTTTGCTTTACCATATTTCAGAGCGTTATTCACATATTGAATTGGCACACGTGCCTTCATCTGGTTTTATAGTTTATTTTAATCATCTGCAAAAAGCAATTCGTGTATTGATCAAGTTTGGATCTACTTTTGTGTAAATTTGACTTGTCTCTGATATGATTACATGTAGATGGTTTACATTCTATAACTTCAAAAATGACAAATAGGTTTTGCTGCTATCGGCCCACGGACCACCGGTCTTGTTCTCAAATGACCCAGGGTGTGATTTGAGCTTGAGACCCCACGTCTGCGGTATATATGATCAATACGTTTCACATTTTTAAAATAAAATGAGGTCAATATTACAGAAACAGCTGTCGCAAAACAGATTGCACTTGAGAATGAATATCACATACACCAAAAGGAGTAATCCCACTGTTTGAGAAATTCAAGAAACACCGTACGGGCATTTCAAACTTACTTGTGATTGAATTCTCGCAATAAACTTGCAGCTACGTTTCTGCAGACTGAATATTTGATGGGATCTTAAGAAGTGGATCTAATTAAATATTTAGCCCATCTCTTCATCTGCTGATATATGATGGTAAATCACAACTCCTTCTATATCTTTAATAAAGCAATTTTCTTGCGCTTTGCCATAAAATCAGCGCAGATACTTACACGTGAGGTAGAGATCAAGAAGGGCAGCAGAGCAAGAGCTGATAAGGTCAGCGACCCAAAGCTGATGGCTAGTGTTAGGGACAGCGATCCAGAGCTGCCAAGAGCTTCTACATCTCCACGCGGTGATCATGGATAACAGGCTGCAAGAGATCAGACTACCTAAGGAGAAGGGATCGAAAACGGAAGGCTAAACACGATACTCAAAAATGCCTCCTGAAGTCTGATGTGTCGGACCGAAAGATGTAAATATCGCAGTCAAGCTGTAAACTACGACAAAACGCATTCTGTTCTCCGGACAACATCCTGCTACTTGCAAAGCCATTTTCAGGGTTTGGTAGCAGGAGATTGAGAACGAAGAAGAAGAAGAGCGGTGAGGTTAAAAAAAAAGCAGTTCCAGTGAAAGAAGGACAGATCGTCCAATTACATTTAAGCACTTCAATGAAGGAGAGCTGCACTTTGTTCTATTTCTGTTGCACCACATCCTGTTACAATTTCCATCATTTGCCATTCTGGACAATCAACGTCCCAGATATCACAGACTGAATATTAATGTACTGACTTTTAAAAAGAAATCCTATATATACACATGGAATCCGGTTTGACAGGAATAATTATTTTTTAGTGTCTGCGTGGTTAGAGTGTCTGTCTTCTTAGTTCTTAGTTCGACCCGTTCTTCGTCAAGGCGTGGTCGCCCTTGAGCGGGTCCCAACTCAGGATCCAGTCGTTTCTGGGGCGCGTGTGTCGTCCAGTGTGATAGCAGTCTGCCTGTTGTGGGGTCGTGAATGTTGTATTTTTCTAGTGAATTTGGCCAGCGAGTTGGGGGCCGTCCCCTGTGTCTCTTTTTGTCGCACTGGTAGCACATAGTGGTTTAGTGGTTATGGTACTCCATCTTTCTTTTTTTATTTATGTGTTTGCCTCACTAGTTTCTACTGGCGGAGGCGCGCCTATTCCACACCAGACTGTAGTCAATTGGGCGATATTAAGACGCATAAACCAGTGTTTGGATGCATGTGTACGTCTGTATGTACATATGCTAGGTTTGTGCGTCTCAGAAGCCAGCCCAACCAAAGTGCAATGGAAGGGCCTCACCCTGAGGGCGCGTATGAAAGTTGTTCAATAGTGTGATTGTTGGACAGAGTAAAATGAAACAGATTGAGGTAAGAAGAAAGAGGAAGCTTGTCTTCTGGATATATGACCAGCCCAGTGGTGTTTTGAATGGTTGACGTACTGTAGGACATCCTTGATGTGTGACATTCTCCGAATGTCGCTATTGTTTAGTTCATTGTAGTTTGTCTGATAGTCATGCCCACGAGGCGTCTTTCAAGAGATGCGTGTGCTGTTCTCAGTTTGTTCTCTCCTGCCTTTGTTAGAGACCAGGTTTCGATACCATAGCAGAGCGCTGGCAGGACTACCGAATCGAAGATGTCCGCACGTAGTCTAGTGTCCTGTGTGGCGTCTGTTGCTGTTATGATGGAGTTGAAGTCTGTCCAGTCTGCCATTTCCGTCTGGGGATCTCAGGTCTTATGTTGTTCTCTATGTTGAGGAGCCTTCCCAGATAGACATATTCGTCAACGTCCTCTATGGGCGTTCAACTCAAGAATATTGGGTTGGGCTCTGCGAAACGGTTCCCTAGGTTCATAGCTAGACCTGAATTCCTGCCTTCCGTGTCTACTGACCGCAGCATCTCTGGCTTTTCCAGGGGCATCTCTGTGACGAAGACGATGTCGTCTGCGAATCTGAGGTGGTTAAAACGTCTTCGTCGATTTTGATACCGTCTGTTTGAGTGCCTGTCTGTCATGGCAAATGGATTGGGTTCCATCCCATTTTTCAACATTGTCTAATATAGCAATACTTTCTACAACTATAAAAGGCAGTAGGCATATTTCTTGTAAGAATTCATCTGTATATTTAGTTTATAATTTTTAGATACATCGATATAATTACTGGATTACTGGACGAGCCGTTACTCAGACGCGGTTACGCCGCTGCGGGTCCATACTTCATTTCGATTGTCTTCTGTCATGAGCCCCAGTGGACCAGTGGATTATAAGTTTCCCGTCTGTAGCATCGTAGATATTGTTTCTGAGTTCGAGGGCGTCAGACCAGCGCGTAGGTGGACTTCCCCGAAGCCGTCTTCTGACTCGAGGGTACCAGACTGCTGTCGCTGTGCTCCAACGGTCATCAGTTCTCAGAAGCAGGTGGCCATCCCAGCGATGCTTTACCTTGTCTGCGTGGGTAACTGCGTCCTTCCCCAATGATATTTGCCGTACGTCAGTGTTGTGAAGACCTTTCAAACGTTGGTTGTGGAGTGTGAGGTCGATCACACGTCTCTGGTTGGAGGCTTGGGTCACTCTGAGTTTGGACTCCATTTCTTTTGTGTGCCCATGTTTCTGAGGCCAAACACATTGTAGGTAGAACAGTTGAGTTGAATAGGGAGGCGCCCAGACTCTGGTCATTGGTATGGTCTAGTATCGTCTTTATGGACAAAAAAGCCGCCCAGTTCTCGCGACATCTTGTTAGTTCTGGGATTAGGTCGTTCTGCATGTTCAATAAACGCCCCAGGTAGGTGTACTCCTCTACGTCCTTCAGATTCTCACCATCAGGGATGACTGGGTCATTTGTAGCAAAACGGCTTGTCATGACTTTTGTCTTGAGGTGTTCATCTCGAGACCTGCTTTTCTCCATACTTTGTGAAGCATAGCTACCATTTGGTTGACGTCTTTGGCTGTTTCATCTGTGAAGCGTAGGTGGTTAAGTCGCTTGCCATTAATGTTGATGCCAAAGGGGGTCCAATCGCATTGACTGATGAGAGACTCCAGGCATGAGGAAAAGAGACGGTGAAATATGATACATCTGACTAACACCTTTCTGGACGGATACTATTACTGGTCTTTGGATACTATTACTGGTCTTTGGAATGGCTTTAGGGTTGTCGCACAGTCTGTATAGCAGTTAGCAAGAATTCTGACATAGACGGGATCAATGCCTTGGTCCAGCATAGAGTGCCAGACGAAGAGTGGCTCTACAGAGTCAAATGCCTTCTTGTAATCGATAAAGGTGAAGATCAAGGGCGTTTGGAACTCTCGGGCTGTCTCAATTAGGCGTCAGCAGGTTGAGATGTGGATCAATGTGCTGACGGCGGCGACGGATCCTAGCGAATATACATTTGGAAAAGAGTGTGTAGGTGACCGGGAGAAACGCAATTGGAGTAATGAGTCATTTTCAAGTCGGTTCTGAGAGTCAGTTTCAAGATGGTTCTATGATTCATTTTCAATTTCCAAACAAGTTAACCAGTTAGTTTGTTGGATATTCATAATTTTACAAATATACATTTTGCATTCTGTTTGAAATGCCCGCACGGTGTGTAATGAATTTCTCAAACAGTGGTATTACTTATTTTGGTGTATGCGATATTCTTTCACTCATGAAGATATAACCATCTGTTTGCGACAGTGTGATTTGTATTGATCACATACACTACAGACGTGGGGTCTCAAGCTCAAACTACACCGTGGGCCAAATGACGGCAAGATTGATGGTCCGTGGGCCGACCGCAGCAAAACTTATTTGTCATTTTCAAAATTGTAGAATATAAACAATCTATATGGAATCACATCAGAGACCATTCAAATTGAGATATATGAAGTAGAACTGAACTTGATTAATACACGAATTATTTTTTTGCAGATATTCAGTGTCTGTTATACAGCGATGAAAATAAGCTGCATTTTCCCATCAGCTTGCACGTGACAATCTATGCCAAATACAATATGTGAATTAACGAAACGAAAACATAAACTATGAGGATCAGAAGAATGTCTGGACCACTCACGAAAAGTGTTAATGATATTGTTGTTCAACAGGTTAATTTTTGTTTGTTTGTTTGCGAATGCCCACAATGAGTAGGTTACTCTTTTGCACGCGTTGAAAAGGACGTTAAGTGGCGGGTTGCAGTAGCTTTCCTCACATCCCGAGCGTGCTGATGAAGGTGGACCGTGGTCCTCCAGGCGGTTGTCCTATGCTTTGCCTCATCTGTGTGTCGATCGCTACCACGGGGAAGACGTCGATCCTCCAGTTTGTTAGACAGGCTGCCATGAAAATAGCCAGTTTCCAGGGAGGACTACTAGGAAGCCGAGGTGAGGGTCTTAGACAGTATGTTTTGCCTGACCCTGACTAACATGTCTGATCAGTATATTTTGTCTGACCAAACGTGTCTTCCTCCACGGACGGCTATGTATGTGACAGGGACGAGATAAGGTGTATATGAAATTGTTCCACAAAAGCACTTTTGCAGTACAGTAATTGTGTTGTTGTTGAATGCCCACAAAGAGGAGGATTACTCTTTTGTGCGCCCTGAAAAGGACGTTAAGTGGCGGGTTGTCGTAGCGTTCCTCACATCCCGAGCATGCTGATGGAGGTGGACCAGGGTCCTCCAGGCAGTTGTGCTATGCTTGACTTCATCTGCGTATCGCTCACTACTACGGGGATCACGTCGAACCTCACCTTGTTAGCCAGGCTGTTGTCCTCGACAACAGCCCATTCCCATGACGACCAACGAGGAGGTCAGGCGAGGTTCTGGGTCAGTATATTTCTCTTGACCCTGGCTAACATTATCTGATCATTGTGTTTTTTCTGACCAGATGTTAGCTTCATCGTCCCACTGTAACTGTGTCAATCCTTTCTTTGTACGTGGAAAAGTCATACCGAGAAAAATCCCTGACATACTATCCCAGTCTGGGTAGTCGATGTGTTTTTAGGCTGAGCAGGACAGGCCGATTTGCCACATCTGACGCCACGACGTGTGCTAGATATGTTTGTTAATTTTACCCCTTAACATAAACACAATATATGCCTTACCTGGGAATCGTTCCACTGCCCTCTTGTCGACAGGCAGGCATTGAAATCATTCGGCACTCAATTAAAAGAAACAAAATATTTAAACAGATTTGGCATTTTTATGGCAACAATTACAAATAATTTGACACCTCTTCAGTATCTTCATCTGGCAACCCTGCTCTCGATGTGTGATTTCTGTGAAAAAGTCATTGTGAGACACGTGTGCACTGGCTAATAATGCGTCCTGATATAATAATAATAAACTAAAGACTTTGTCTGTAGTTGAAAGGAGCACACCTTCGTCATTAGTAAGGTAGACCTACCACATATTTAAAGAAAATCTTTTAGAACGTTTTCGACACTGATTCATTGTGTCTCTGTTCCTGAGTGTACTCACTAACTACTTACTACTACTACTAGTACTACTAGTCTACTACAAGTAGTCTACTGGTAGACCCGGCCTATATATTTAAATTTAAACATAGAGGTACGTGTAAGTATCATACTATTACTAAATAATCAAATATTTTGCATTCATGGTGGTTAGTTAAATAGCTTTTACTTTTCATATCAAGCATATTCATGTGGGAAGTCAACAAGAATTGCTTTTTCATAGTTTTTCAACATGTTGAATTCTGCATCCACTTAATACTTATGACTTATTTGTACATTACTCATTAGTATACATTGCCAGCAGTGTACGTACATGGTACAGTGCACTCACTTCACACATTATAGAGGTGTAGTGTACTCACTGGTATACTGTTTTGTTAAGAACGACAACATTGTCACCTCTTGGAGATTGCTTGCACAGAACCATTCCACCTGACTCACTAGTACGTCACAAGCATCACACAAGGTATGCATTTTGCAGGGCGAAACATCATTATCAAGGCTCAGAGAGGGCGAGCCATCCGAAAACAGAAGCTCTATGACCTCCTCAGCGGAATCCTCACATGTGTCTCCCAAGTGCAGAGTCTGATGTGCCAGAAATGGACTTCATAAACAAATGAGATTACAATTACATCTCGCAGCACAAGTCTGATACTGCCGCCATCTTCTTGGAATGCTGGTAGCCGAAGGCTATCTTCTTCTTTCTTCTTTTCACTTATATCCTGTTTGTGCCTTTCAGCATCAGGTTATGACGAGGTTTCTGGACCAGCCCTGGTATGGGCTTTGTACACAGAGAGCTTTACTGCTTCTGTTATTTCTTCTATCCATTGTTTGTGTGGATGGCCTCTGGCGTTGTATCCATTATATCTGTTTAGTATTGCTTTCTGAGGGATACTATCTGGTGTTTGAAGTGTTACAGGTCCAAACCATTTGGTTTGCTGTTTCTTGATGAGATCTAACACTGGTGTTGTATGTATCTGTAGTAGGCAATGTTTAAACTTCCTGTTGCTTACTAGGCCTGGGGGAAGGTACAAATAATTTGGGTGAATTTTTTACTAGAATTTTGGAATTTTGTCCGAGCAGTGGCCGTTCAGCATACTCTTTTCAATTTCTAACTGCCAAGGGATTTTTAACGTTCTTGACATTGAACACGAGAGTCTGATCTCATTACCCAGAGCTCAGGGGAATTTTTACCAGAAGATCCACATGAAAAAATCCTAATCTCCACCGTGATTTGAACGCGCGCCACCTCCAGCATCCGAGGTGGACACCTTACCTCGAACCACTGAGTCCCCTGTGTCCCATGTCTCCCTGTACGCTTGCGATAAACAATTATTTTTACTATTATACTGTTATCAGTGGCAGGGAAAAAAATGTAATAGGATCATACTATAGATTAAAAGAATAAATAAAGAAACGGCTTGCAACAAAATAGGTCTTAAAACTTAACTTTACGTCTTTATACTGGTTTAGAAAACTCTACAAAGTCTGTATACAACCAGTTTCTTGGAGGGTGGTTTTTACAGATGTGCAAGTCCATCTTAATAGATTCAAACACTGATAAATGAATATTCAAATAAAATAAATGCAAATATTTATACAGACCAAGAAGCTCACAACGGAACAAAGCGAAATGTAACTGACCCCATTTTATTGAATTCGTGGACTATAAAAAACCATTTGACCTCTTAGACAGGGAATCATTCTAGAAAGTAGAAGCTGATCAGGCATCCACACTGCTAAACATACTTAAAAAATGTATGAAGATATGAAATGTAGAATTCTCCACAAGAGGGAGCTTTCTGAGTCCTTAACGATAAGAACTCACGTGTGACAGGGATGTCTATTATCACCACTTCTATTTCTGCTGGATACTGACTGGATTATAAAGTCTACAACGTCTACCAAGGAAAACAGAATTCAATGAAATTTATCTAAACAACTTGGTGACTTGGTGCTTCTGTCTTATGACTGTAATCAAGTGTAAAATAAAATAAGTATACTAGATCAAAAGGTGACACAATTTTCATATATGGGGCAATTAATTACAGGAGATGTCTGTAGCCAGAGAAATATTAGGGAGAAAGCAGCATTAAAAGAGAAAAGGAGAATTCTAACAAAAAGTATGAACATATCTCTTCGTAAAATAATTTTCCAATGCATTTATATAAGGTCCGTGGTGCTTTATGGAGATTTGTGGACTGTAAACAAGAGAGAAGAAGAGTATTTTAAGACCTTTTTGATGTAGTGATATTGGAGGAGGAAAACGATTAGCTGGACAGAAAAGAAGTAGAATAAAATGGTGCTAGAGGGCGTTGGTGAAACAAGATGTCTTCTGACAATAATCTCGAGCCAGAGATTGTCCTGACTTGATCACATTGTAAAACACTGGGCCAGTACAAGTAACCTTTGCGGAACATGGACAAGGCAAATGAGGCAGAGGTTGACCAAGGACTACTTTCATCACTCATACCTGCAGAGATATGGTTGTCAAATCCTCCGACAAACTCAGAGATGCTGCAGAGAACTGAAGACATTGATATGACATGATACAGGGTCTCCCAAACCGGTCTATGGACAGAATAACTGACAACGGCTATACTAGTTTGGACTGAGGATACAACGTGAAAGGTTTAGGCAGTTATCAATAGTTTTGAATAGAGGGGTTTAAATAGGATAAAGTCCTTAACTTAACTTAATGTCTTTATACTGGTTTAAAAGCCTGCATAATCTGGATACAACCAGTTTCTTTTACATTCATTTGATCTAAAAAATACCTTTCCAATCTATTCTTGAATGCCTTATTTGACCCTGCCTACACTATTTTCTGTGGCAATGCATTCCAAGCATTCACCCCCCTCTGACAAAAAAAATATTCCCTAGTATCTAATCTGGACCTTTTATTAATTAATTTATGGATGTGACCTCTTGTTCTTTTAGGTTGTATTTTGAAAAACTTGTTATAGTTTAATTAATCCTTTCAATTGCTTTCCCTATAAACCTGTATTAAATCACATAGAATTCATTAATTTGGAACCGTGAGAAAGGAATGGATAGGTATCAGTTACATTTCATATGAAGAGAAGAACACATTAAGGAAACTTGAGACCAATTGATGTTTGGAAGTTTCCGAATTTGAAACCCACAGTATCTCACTTTCGTTTGTCCATTTCTTGAGAGGCGAGCAACTTACATCTCAGCTAGTGTGACCCACCCAAACATTAATCCAGGCATTATTTCTCTTTTTTGTACACTCTCGCAGAACACCTTTCCTTAGTATCTTTTCTCATTCCCAGACTTTACCAAGTAATTTAGATATTTATGTTGAAGTGTCAATGTCTGTTTCAAATACTTCTGCTGAATTGCTGTCTAGGCCAGTGGCTTTACCATCACTCAGAATCCTTATGGCTTTCTTTCTTTATTTGTTTTTGTTTCTCGCGATTAACTTGACGCTCTGTTTCTGCACACTGAATGTCTGGGGGATCTTGTTGAGCTGGTCTATTTAAAAGTTTTTCTAAATGTTGTGACCATCTTTCATCTGGTAATCTGTGCTGTTAATAAAATTATCTTCTTTATCTTTAGTAAAGCAATTTACTTGTTTATGCATTAAAACCTAGATGCTGAAATGTGAGGTAAAAAATAGGACACTAACGATGGGTCAGGCAAAATATACTAATCTGACATATTAGCCTGGGTCAGGTAAAATATACTGGACAGGATCCCCATCTCACTTTCATGCAGTTCTTCCTGAAAAAGGGCTGCTTTCAGGGCAGCCTGGCTAACAAGGTGGGGGATCGACCTGATCCCCGTAGTAGTGATTGACCTGGATAATCCCTTGCACCTTCATCAGCACACTTGGGATAAGAGGAAAGCTACTGCAACCCACCACTTAACAACCTTTTCAGGGCTCAAAAAAGAGAATCTTACTCATTGTGAGCATTCAACAACAGCAATATATTACTGAAATCCATAATGGTTAGACAGGAAATTATTATTTTGTGTGTGTTTGTTTTGTTTTCTTAGGCAGATTGAGTTGTGCCTTTTTGCACAGTCAGAGCGTATCTTTTAACTTAACTTAACGTCTATATGCTGGTTTAGAAGACTCTACATACATAGTCTGTATACAACCAGTTTCTTGGAGAGTAGTTTAACCGATGTGCAAGTCCATTTTGATTGGTTGATTTCCCACTTCTTCATCGTTCTCAAACTCCAGCTACCAAGTCCTGAAAAGGGCTTTAATTTTAGCAGAATGTAATCCAGAACTCAGTTTGAGAATGGAGACGGAAGCATTGACCTCAGTGCTGGGATGGATATCTGATACTTCTTTAACAAGGGCAGTCATTGTGACGCACAAGCAGTATTTCAGACGGTACAGAAGGGATGGCTTAGGTACGAGTGGATAGTAGCTGCTGGGGTCTCAAACCTCCAGGGGTGACATGGATCTACTGTCCTGCTCTTGCTGGGGTTCAGGGCAATGAAAGAGTTGACATCTTGGCTTCACAAGCTTCCATCATGGGCATAGGGATGTATAGGAATGACATTTTGAAATAAATTAATGACCACCTGTTAGATGAGGACACTAAACTAGATGAATCACCAATCCACAGGTCGCAAAGTTTTGACATTAAACGAGGTTCGAGCGGAGTAGGGCGCATGAGAGGACAGAGCAAGAGAGTGTACAACCAGTGAGCTACAGAGACCATCAGCATCCATACCCTTTGCCATTTGTTGAGAGAGAGAGCACCTATGGGTATGCCCAGAGTGCAGTGATGTTGATGCTTTGAAAAAGAAACAGACCAGAAAACAAAATACGTTGTGTTGTAGTTTACAGATTGACTGCCGTACTTGCACCTTTCTGTTGGACAAATTTGGCTTCAGCTTGGCATTATTGGGTTTTTTATGAGCCTTTCTCTCTTCGATCCCTTCTCCTTAGCCAGCCTGCCCTGTTGCAGCTTGTTATCCAGGATCACCACATGGAGGTAGAAAAAGGGTATTGGCAGATCTAGGTCGCTGGCCACTACAGCTCAGGCATAACATTGCATCTTGATTCTATTGATTTCCCACAGGGACATCACCTTGCTCAATTCGAACATATGCAAGTTTCTATTGTGGGCTGTGCCACTAACCAGTTCGCTATACAGTCTCCCAAATTTTTTGCCTCCAATGCAGTTAGCATGCCATGTGTAAACAACTTATTTGTATTAAATTCTTTTACAAAGAAGGGAACAAGCTATGGAAGCTAGTCAGAGCCATGAACGACGAAACCCCGTCAAATAAACAAATTACTATCAAGCAGGGCGAGAACTTGATCACAGGTAAGAAAGCCGCAAACGCCTTTGTCGATCACTATGCCAGAGCAAACCACATCGAGGTCCCTGCAGATAAGCATACAGACATTAACGAAGAGCTAAAGGGACACGAAAACATAAATACGGCTCCCGAAGAGCACATGATGGCCAAACTAACAATGCGCGAAATGGAAGAGGCTATGAGAACACTAAAGAAAAGGAAATCTCCCGGAAAAGACGGGATAACAAACGAAATGCTGATGGGGCTGGGCCAAACAGCGAAGAGGAAACTACTATCAGTCCTGAACCAAAGCTGGAAAAGGGGTATTGTACCCCAGGCATGGAAAGATGCAATACTGGTACCAGTACCAAAAACAGGAAAGGATAAAACAGATCCAAATGGATACAGGCCCATCAGCCTACTGAGCTGTGTCGGCAAGCTGATGGAACGGATGATAAACACCAGACTGATGTGGCATCTGGAAGAAAAACGAATACTAATTCCACAGCAAGCCGGCTTTAGACAGCACAGATCCACTGAGGACCAGGTCATCCTCATAGCCCAGGAGATAGAAGATGCCTACCAGGCACAGAAACACACAGTAGCTGTTTGGGTGGATCTGGAAAAGGCATTTGACAAAGTCTGGAAGGACGGACTTAGAGTCAAGCTAAGAAGAAGCGATGTCTGTGGGAAGATGTACAAGTGGATCAACCACTACCTCAAACAAAGAACGGCCAGAGTCCAAGTACAAGGGCAGATAAGCAAAAAGGTGACACTCGAGCAGGGAGTACCCCAAGGGGGAGTATTGTCACCCACACTCTTCCTGGTATATATAAACGATATTACAGAGAATATACCGAGAAGAGTCCATAGCTCAATGTTTGCAGACGATCTGGCTATGTGGACCTCTGAAAAGAATCTCACCATAGCAAGAAATCAGATGCAGACGGCCCTAACATCGCTGGAAGAGTGGGCGAACTCATGGCTGGTCAAAATAAACGAGGAGAAAACCACGTGCACAATATTCTCGCTTTCATTAAAACCCCAAAGTACCAAATTAAGTCTAAATGGCAAAATCCTGTAGCCAAACGACAACCCAACCTATCTGGGAGTCACATTTGATCGGCGCATGACATGGAAAAGTCAGATTGAGAGAAACCGAATGAAAGCCAGAGAAAGAATGGCAATCATGAGGAAACTTGCTGGCACAAGCTGGGGAGCAGGCGAAGGCATACTAAAGAAACTGTACACTGGAAGAGTGAGACCAGTTCTCGAGTATGGCATTGCGGCATGGACAACAGCAGCGAAGGCGAACTTCGATAAAGTTAACAAACTTCAAAACCAAGCCATGAGAATTATAACAGGTGGCATAAAGTCAACGCCAATTGTAGAACTTGAAAAGATTACAAAACTGCAATCCATGACCGATAGAAGAGACTGCAGAGCCCAGCTGCAGTCAGAGAAACTCCGAAGACTGACGGACCATCCAATGTACCAGAGACTAAACAATTTGGGAAATGGGAAACTAAAGCGGAGAAACTTTGCAGAAATAGCCAAAGCAAAGATGCACGAAGATCCCACAAACGCACAAACAACACCAAAACCCATCACTACTGTACGAAAACCTACCTGGAGGCAGGATATATTTCCAGAGATGGTAGAAAATATACCAGGTATTGCAAACAAAAACTGCCAGACTGAAAAAGAAAGGAGAGACACTACCCTAAGCTTCATAACGAAAAGCTACCCAAGCATGGACTGGACCCATGCATACACCGACGGTTCTGTAACAAACACTACACAGAACGGAGGGGCTGGAGCATTCCTGAACCTACCAAATGGCAGAAAAATAACACTGTCATTCGCTACTGGTAAGTACACAAGCAATTTCAGAGCGGAGGCAGAGGCACTGAGGGCGGCAGTGGAAGAAATGGTGACACACAGTGAAAATGAGAGCCATATAGTCCTGCTGACAGATGCTCTCGCCGTAGTCACAGCGCTAAAAAGCCAGAAAAACACTGAGCTTAATGACTTAAGAGCAGCACTCTGCAAACTGTGCCAGCAGTCCGCACCAAAAAGGGTAGTGGTACAGTGGGTTCCGTCACACTGCAACATCCTAGGCAACGAGGAGGCAGACAGACTGGCAAAAGAAGGTGCAAGACTACCACAAACAGATACCAGTATGACGTACGAAGAGTCAAAACGGCTTATCAAAGCCAGATACATGACCAAATGGGAAACCGAACATACTGGTTACACCAAAAACGATGCCTATTACCAGTTGAACCGAAGAGAGCAGGTCGTTGTCTTCAGACTCCGCACTGGCCACAACAGACTGAGGTACCACCTATTCAACAAATTGAAGATAGGGTGTACCGACGAATGCCCGTGCGGTACTGGTAAAATGACCACTGAACATCTGCTGCAGAACTGCCCGACATACGAGGATCAGAGAGAGCAGATGTGGCCATTACCAGTGGAACTGCAAGACAAGTTCTATGGCAGTGGCGAGAGCCTCAGGATGACCGCCGCTTTTTTCGAAAAAATAATGGTTACTGTCTGACTGTGTACGCAGAAGAAGAAGAAATTCTTTTGCAAAATACAATTTTTGTTGGCTTTCTCAATCTCTTATTGGCTATTTTATTTTTTCAGAGTGCACATTTTTATGTAGTTAAGTGCACATAAGACCCCCTTTCTCCCCCCCTCCATATTATTTATTTTTTCTATACATACATAAATAACCACAAATCAGTCAAATGTGCATATGGGTACTCATCTGTATATGATATCTTTAGTCAGTTTAGATGTTCTAATGGTCTTCAGTCACAATCTCAGGCAAAATAAAATAGTTTGTTGGTTTCTTTTGAGAAGGTGAATTTGGTCTTGTCTACTGCCTATGTTCATGACTTCTGATTTTATTCAACAGTAAAACTTCAGTGAGCAGAGAAATGGGAGTCTGCAGACTAGTGGCATCTGTTACTGCAATATCAGTATTGGTACTAGCTTGCCATCTCTACAGTCCAGTACCAGCAGGACTAGCAGAACCTTGGTTGACAAGGACTTATATTGCGGCATATAAATTTGCCGACATTGTTGTAAGTGTAATTTAAACGACCAACAGTTTATACTTGTATATATATCAACTCTATATTATCAGTGTCAGATGGACATTACCACGGCTCAAGAATAAGATTGCTTGTGAAAGGATATGCTTGCTAAAGGCGGTCATGGTCACTAGAAAAGTCTGTGAGAAATAAAAAAGATATCTGGCAGAAAGTTGAAACAATGCCATGTGTGACATTTGTCATACAAAACTGTGTTTGTGTATATATATATATATATATATATATATATATGTATATTTATATATAAATTATATTTTTATTTATGCTAAATATATATAATATATATATATATATATACACACACACACATATATACATACACACACGAGGTAGCTTCAAAAAGTTCTCGAATTAGTCGACTTGTGTTTGAAAGAAAGATGATATAGAGAATATATATTTATAAGTTGATAGTGACCATGACGAAATGACATGGCAGACGTGACCTTCACATATACTTTTGAACAGACGTTATATAATTTTTAGCAATGACAAGTCAATGCATGTCGCTGAATACTGGATGCATGCTGAGACACACCAGCAACCATGGTGCAATGTCACCCAACTAGCTTTGTTCTGATGTGCCCATACAATGTATTTTTGTTAGCCTTGACCTGTGTTCACACTGGTCATATCAGTTAGCCATCCAAAATGTGTTATTTGTTATTTTTTGTACCTTTGACAGGCCCATACAGTTCACACAGTTGCAGGAATATCAACAGTCAATGTTTTAAGATATCAGATTGAAGCTCTATACAGACCTGTGTTTAACAGCAGCTCAGAACTGGTTGTAAGTATCTGTTTAGTGCATATTCTACCCTTTTTTTTTTTTTTTTTTTTTTTGTTTTGTTTTGTTTTTGTGTTCGCCTTATTTATCTATTCCCCAAGGCGTGTGTGCGTTACACTGTGGTTTTTATTTTGCGCCTGTCGGCCCAGTGCATCCGACTTCAGCATGCATTTTATGTAAGGGTCTGCTTCCTCCTGCATTTTCTAAGGGTTTGCTTCCCCGGGGTAACGGCCGGTGCTGTGAAGGGGATCGAACCCAGCACCTTCTGGTTGTGAGCCGTGCCACTAAGCCACGCCGTCCCCGCTCTACCCTATTCAAATCCTTGCCTACGTAGTTTTGGGAGAGCTTTGTTAATGACAGGGACAAGAATAGACCACTTCCACATTGAGAGGAAACTCCAGTCGCTCATCAATAAATATCTACAGATAGGCTGGCTAGACATAGTGAGGAATAAAGATCCCTGGAAAAGGAGTCAACAAGGTGTGGAATCCTTATCATAGAGGGGACATAAACATGCTAGAAAGAATACAAAAAAGAGCGACAAAGATGATAGTGGGATTCCAGAATTACAGTTATGAGGAACGACTCAGAAAAACCGGCCTACAGTGTCTCGAAGAGAGAAGAATTCGTGGTGACTTAATACAGGTTTATAAGATGATCAAAGGAATCGATAAATTAGACTATAACAAGTTTTTTAAAATACAGCCACCTACAATAACACAAGGGCATAGCTACAAGCTGACTAAAGAGAGGTCCAGGTTAGATATTAGGAAATATTATTTTAGTCAGAGAGTGGTGTCTGCTTGGAATGCATTGCCAGGGGAGGTAGTGGAGGCAGGGACAGTTAATGCATTTAAGAATAAACTGGATGCGCATAGCTTTTAGAGCAGGGGGATGTAAATGTAACTGGTTGTATACAGACTCTGCAGGGTCTTCTAAACTAGTATAAAGACGTTAAGTTACGTTAAGAACCAGTGGAGCAACAGATAACATGTAGGAAGTGGGGTTGGATGGGATACACGCTACGGAAATCACCATCAAACATGGTCAGACAGGCCTTGACATGGAATCCATAGGGTTAGAGAAAGGGGTAGACCAAGAAACACATAGGGAAGAGACTGAAAATGAACTTAGGACTCTGAAGAGAGGCAGAAAAGGCAGCTAAAGACCGAGCTTGCTGGAGAAGGGTTGTCAATGGCCTATGCTCTGACAGGAATGACAGGCATTGATGTTGAGGACATTGAGAGGTGACCGACAGGGGTGTTAAACCTTCCAGGGTAGAAGTCTCTCTTTGAATGATCCCCTGCCGAAGACTGATGTGTCGGACCGAAAGGTGCAAACATCGCAGTCAAACTGTAAACTAGCGACACAATGCATTCCGTTCTCTAGACTACATCCTGCTACTTGCAAAGCCCTGCTCAGGGCTTGGTAGCGGGAGATTGAGAACGAACGCAGAAGAAGAAGAAGAATGATGACAAAGACGAGAATATGACCTTTTCTACATTATTGATATGGGGAACAGAAACGCTAGTCTGGTGAGTCACAACATACTGACCAGTGCATTGTGCCGAGTCACAACATACTGACCAGTGCATTGTGCCAGAGTCAGGCACAATATACTGACCAAGACCATTATCTCTCTTCCATATAGCGTTCCCTAGGAGCAGGCTGTTTTCAAGGCAGTCTGGCTGACGAGATGTGGATCAACATGATCCTTGTAGTAGTAAGCGTAATGCAGATGAAGCCAAGCATAGCACAACCGCCTGGAGGACCGCTAACCACCTTCATCAGCACACTCAGGATGGGAGGAAAGCTACTACAGCCTTCCAGTAAATGCACTTTTCAGGGCACACAAAAAGAGTATACTTAATCATTGTGGGCATCAGACAACAAGATTATTGTTATGAAATTATTACCAGCTAATTGCTCAGGCACTATGAAGTGCTGCTGAAGTTCAATAACATTATTAAGAAAAAGTATGAAAATATGAGGCATGTTCAGATGAAACCGGTCTAAACTGCAACAAATGAACATATGTACAATGCGCATATGGACGTCACTTCTAGTGTAAACAGCATGTACCAACCGCCAAGTTTGCAAAATTTCATTATTATCCGACTCACAGTTTCCTCAGCAGACCGTTGAAAACTTGGTGGGTGTATACAGAATCCGTCCAGAGTTGATCAGTGAGCGACGATTTGGTTTCTAACAGCTGAAGGATGTCGACCAGTTGACATTCATCGCAGAAGGCAGGCAGTGTATGGTGTTAAAAGTGTGTTGAAGACAACAGTGAAGAACTGGACAACGACATTTAAAGAAGGACGTGAGTTAACGCAACAAATGCGTCTGACTTGGTCTTGGAAGATCTTTCACCTCCTTCTTTCAAAATCGTTGTCCAGTTCTTCACTGTTGTCTTTGACACACTTTTTTCATCAAGGCATTCTGCAATAAATGTCAACTGGTTGGAGGAGCAAACTAGACAAGCAGAGAAGACGTAACTCACGTCACATGCACATTAAGTTCGGAGGTCAATCTGTACCTAGGAACTTCTTGTTGTATCCCGCAAATTCGGATTTATGATGCAAATACAACACCTTTTTTATCACACCTCGAATACGTCTTCTTAGATAGTCTGAACTATAAATATGAAAAACTTCTAATTTTGTGATTAACAGTGAATTTCTAAAGACTTTTACATATAATTTTTGTTAGGGTACTCTCTCGTCTTGTCTGTCCCGTAACCTAGGCAGTCGTAGGGGCACATTTCAGTACATCATGAACTGTCTGCCACCATCGTACTCTATTCGTTGCGTGTGTTGTAGTTTCAATTAACTTAATGTCTGTATATTTCTTCTTCTTCTTCGTACGCTATCAGACGTCAACCTGTATTTTTTCGAAAAAAGCAGCGGTCATCCTGAGGCTGTCGACACTGCCATAGAGCTTGTCTAGTGTTGCCACTGGTGATGGCCACTTCTGCTCTCTCTGATCCTCGTATGTCGGGCAGTTTTGCAGCAGATGCTCAGCGGTCATTCTCCCGGTACCACACGGGCATTCGTCGGTGCCACCTATC
The DNA here is from genome assembly GCA_036924085.1 of Ariolimax columbianus. Lineage (NCBI taxonomy): Eukaryota > Metazoa > Mollusca > Gastropoda > Stylommatophora > Arionidae > Ariolimax > Ariolimax columbianus. Next base: position 44,782,376 of record JAVGWX010000021.1, read on the forward strand.
TTCAATTTGTTGAATAGGTAGTACCTCAGTCTATTGTGGCCAGTGCAAAGTCTGAAGACCACGACCTGCTCTCTTCTGTTCAACTGGTAAAAGGCATCGTTTTTTTGTGTAGCCAGTATGTTCTGTTTCCCATTTGGTCATGTATCTAGCTCTAATAAGCGTTTTTGACTTCGTATGTCACACTAGTATCTGGTTGTGGTAGTCTTGCACCTTCTTTTGCCAGTCTGTCTGCCTCCTCGTTGCCTTGGATGTTACAGTGGGATGGAACCCACTGTACCACTACTCTTTTTGGTGCGGACTGCTGGCATAGTTGACAGAGTACTGCTCGTAAATCATTAAGTTCCGTATTTTTCTGGCTTTTTTGTGCTGTGACTACGGCCAGGTCATCTGTGAGCAGGACTATGTGGCTTTCATTCCTTTTATCTGTCACCCTTTCTTCTACTGCAGCTCTCAGTGCCTTTGCCTCCGCTCTGAAATTGCTTGTGTATTTTCCAGTTGCCACTGACAGTGTTATTTTTCTGCCAATTGGTATACTCAGGAATACCCCTGCCCCTCCGTTCTGTGTTGTGTTTGTTACAGAACCGTCGGTGTATGCATGGGTCCAGTCCATGCTTGGGTAGTTTTCCGTTATGTAACTCAGGGTAGTATCTCTCCTTTCTTTTTCAGTCTGGCTGTTTTTGTTTCCAATACCTGGTATATTTTCTACCACCTATGGAAATATATGCTGCCTCCAGGTAGGTTTTCGTACAGTAGGGATGGGCTTTGGTGTTGTTAATGTATTCATAGGGTCTTCATTCATCTTTGCTTTGGCTATTTCTGTAAAGTATCTCCGCTTTAGTTTCTCATTTCCAAAATTTTTTAATCCCTCATGCATTGGATGGTCAGTCAGTCTTCTGAGTTTCTCTGCTTGCTGCTGGGCTCTGCAGTCTCTTCTGTCGGTCATGGATTGCAGTTTTGTAATCTTTTCAAGTTCTATAATTGGCGTTGACTTCATGCCTCCTGTTATAACTGTCATGGCTTGGTTTTGAAGTTTGCTAATTTTATCGAAGTTCAACTTTGCTGCTGTTGTCCATGCCGCAATGCCATACTCGAGAACTGGTCTCACTCTTCCAGTGTACAGTTTCTTTAGTATACTTTCATCTGCTCCCCAGCTTGTGCCAGCAAGTTTCCTCATGATTGCCATTCTTTCTCTGGCTCTCACTCGGTTTCTCTCGATCTGACTTTTCCATGTCATGCGCCGATCAAATGTGACTCCCAGGTAGTTTGGGTTGTCGTTTTGCCGCAGGTATTTGCCGTTAAGACTTAATTTGGTGTTTTGGGGTTTGTTTAAAAGCAAGAATATCGTACATGTTGTTTTTTCCTCAATTTAATTTTGACCAGCCATGTGTTCGCCCACTCTTCCAGCGATGTTAGGGCCGTCTGCATCCGATTTCTTGCTATGGTGAGATTCTTTTCAGAGGTCCACATAGCCAGATTGTCTGCAAACATTGAGCTATGGACTCTTCTTGGTATATTCTCTGTGATGTTATTTAAATACACCATGAAGAGTGTGGGTGACAGTACTCCCCCTTGTTGTACTCCCTGCTCAAGTGTCACCTTTTTGCTCATCTGCCCTTGTACTTGAACTCTGGCCGTTCTGTTTTTGAGGTAGTGGCTGATCCATTTGTACATTTTTCCACAAACTTCACTTCTTCGTAGCTTGACTTTAAGTCCCTCTTTCCAGACTTTGTCAAATGCGTTTTCTAGATCCACCCAAACCGCTACTGTGTGTTTTTGGTCCTGGTAGGCATCCTCTATTTCCTGGGCTATGAGGGTGATCTGATCCTCAGTGGATCTGTTGTGCTGTCTAAAGCTGCTTTCTGTGGAATTAGTATTTCTTTTTCTTCCAGATGCCACATCAGTCTGGTGTTTATCATACGTTCCATCAGTTTGCCTACACAGCTCAGTAGACTGATAGGCCTGTATCCATTTGGATCTGTTTTATCTTTTCCTTTCTTTGGTACTGGTACAAGTACTGCATCTTTCCATGCCTGAGGTACAATACCACTTTTCCAGCTTTGGTTCAGGACTGATAATAACTTCCTCTTTGCTGTTTGGCCCAGCCCCATCAGCATCTCGTTTGTTACCCCATCTTTTCCGGGTGATTTCTTTTTCTTTAAAGTTCTCATGGCCTCTTCCATTTAATTCATTGTTAGTTTTGCCATCATGTGCTCCTCTGGTGCCATATTGATGTTGTCGTGCCCATTTTGTTCTTCCCTAATGTCTGTATGCCTATCTGCAGGGACATCGATGTGGTTTGCTCTGGCATAATGTTCAACAAAGGCGTTTGCTGCTTTTTTTCCAGTGAGCATGTTGTCACCCCGCTTGATGGTAATTTGTTTGTTTCATGGAGTTTTGTCATTCAAAGCTCTGACTAACTTCCATAGTTTGTTCCCATCTTTATCTAAATTGAGGCTTTCTGTTTTGTTTTTCCAGCTTTCTCTTGTTATTTGGTTTAGAGTGTAATTGTATTTCACCTTGGTGGCTTTGTGGGCGATATTTGCCTCCATAGATTGTTCTCTCTCTGCCATGTTCCTAGCATTTGAGACTTCGTCTTCCGCTTTCTGCAATTCATCATTCCAATAAGGCTTGTAGTTTTTCCTTACCCCTCTTGGGATGGTTTCAGTGGCATCTTGCATTAATGCTTTGCTTAGGCTTTCCACCATGGGCTTCATATTGTTATTGCGTGTGTTGATGGTTTCACACAGCCCATCTGTCAGGATTGCAAATCTGTCCCAGTCGGCTCGTTTGTAATTCCAACGTGGGAGCGGTTTTATTTCCTATGGGCCTACTTTCATATCAACTTCTAGCCTAATTGGCCTGTGGTCGCTACCTGCCAATTAGTTTAGCACCTGTCGGTCTATTTTGTGGTGAATATCCACCGTGGAAAAGGCCAAGTCTGAAGTAGAGGTGGTATGCCATATTCTAGAATAGAAGCTAGGGCTATTCTCCGGCCTATTGATAAGACAGAGATTTGTGTCTATCTCCCAATCTTCCACCTCTGCTGTCTGTGTCCAAGTATCCCCATCTCTCCGAGTGGCTGTTGAAGTCTCCAAATACTATGCAATTGGAGTCTTTGACTTCCATACTCGAGAGTGACATGTCTTTGTTTGGTGGGCCATACAGGTTGAAGATGCGGATCTTCGTCTCTTGTGCCATTATGTCAACTCCTACAATTTCTGCTTGTCCGGTGTGATTGACAGCTACCGCGCTACTTGGTATGCAGTTACGTGTCAGTATCAGAACCCCTCCTTTGTGACCTTCTCTATCGAGACGGAAGGTCTGGTATCCTCTGATTGAGAATTTATGGTTGTTGTTGAGGTGCGTTTCTTGGATACATGCCACGTCAATCTTACCTTCATGCAAGTGATGTGTTAGGGAAAGCTTTTTGTTAATTACTCCCTCTGCATTCCACTGTAGTATTCTGAGGGTCTTGTGTTTTTGGTCAATAGTTTTTGCCCCATCACCTTGTGACTTGACTCCACATCACATGGGTGGGTCACCACCAGTAGCATTGGGTGGGCCCCTTCGAGGATGAGGCCCGGCACTCTCGCTGCCTGGCGGGACTCCACAGGATGAGCGCCACGCTTTTTTCTATTAGGTCGTACAGTCATCATACAGCGATATACGTTGCACTGTGTTACTTGTTAAGCCTGTGGCCCAGTGCATCCGATTTCAACAGGCGTTCTGTAGGGATGCCCTCCTTAGCCTTTGGCTGTCCCCAGCCTATCTGCAAGGCAGCAATTGTTTGTGATCAGAGTTGTCTCTCTTATGGAAGTTGTCTTACAGGCCTATCGAGTCTTCACCACTCGTGTCTATAGAGTGTGGTGATGATATATGATATGGACTATGCACTGGTTTGTACTATCCCGGAAGAGAGGCAGTCCAGTGTGTCTGTATCCCAGGATTGTCACGTCCTGCCAGAAACGTAGCATGTGCATGTGAGTGAGGTATCTCTTCACTCCCTTTATTTTCTTGGCTCATCTGCAGTGATGGTACGCCTAGCATTCCCCGCCACCTGGGAGGTTGGTACAATAGGGCAGAGGTGCAATGTCCGCTGGACTGCATCTCTTCTGCGTCCATTGGGATGACTGATAGCGAGGCAGGAGTGCCTTTAACCAGGGGACAAGCCTGGCCATGGCACTGAGATATTCGCCTGGTGTGCGGACATATCTCATGGTCAAGGGTTGAGTCTCTTGCTAACGACACCCCGACCGAGAACTAAGTCTTCTACTAGTGGTTTCACACCTCATCATCGTATGGGGTGAATATCGAGCAGCTTCCCCGGGGTAACGGCCGGTGCTGTGATGGGGATCGAACCCAGCACCTTTGGGTTGTGATCCGTGCCACTTAACCATTAGGCCACACCGTCCCCTTGATCTGGATATGAAATCCCAAGGATCTTTCTGAAACACTTCATCTCCATGGTCTGGATTTTCATTCCGATGCAGTATTTAATGTCTCATGTTTCACAAGCATACAGGTACACAGAGAGGATCAATGTTCGCATCAAATTGATTTTAGTAATCAAGATATGGCTTCAGCGAGGACAGAATTGTAATATACTGAGCAGCCCTCATTCACAGTTTCACTCTGGTACCCTCTACTCTCGTTGCTAATGACTGACCCCAAATATTTGAATTCTGTATTAGATCAGTGTATGGGAAAGTTGATTAACTTTTACTGAACCATTTGAGAAAAAATTAGCCTGGGACATTGTCTCTGTATACTACTCACCTGTGTATTCGCTGTGTTAACACTGGTTTTTGCTATAGAAACGACTGAATTGAAAACAAGACCACGTCCTCCCGTCTTGAAAACAACAAGTTGGCTAGATCTAGATTGACTTTAAACAATTTTTAAGCAATTTTTTCTGTTTCACGTGGATTTGGAAGGTTATTCCATTATTTATTGTGATGAAGTTAAGTTGTTGCAACAAATTTTTCAGAGGTAGCTCTGTTTAGTTTGTTTATGTAGATATTATAAATACGTTTGTAGCGGAAACTAACAGAAATGCAGTTCTGGCTAGAAACACTATCGGTGCTTTGTGGCAATTTAATGAATTTACAAGACAACTGGTGTACCCAAACATGGTAAGTCTAAATTAACTTAAGTTAAGTTAAATGTTTGTGGAGTAATCAAGAAAATGTGAAAACTAGGTTAAAAAGCACTTTTTGAATTTTTAGGATTCATTGCTTTAGGATACTCTTTAGATAGATATCTGGTATTTAAAAAAAATGAAATAATAGTAGTACAATTGCAGTCTGTGATGAAGTGTTATAGAGTTCATTGTATGAGCTCTCATTTTTTTAGGAGATGGAATAAACATTTTCCTTCCTCAATGCTTTGCTTTTGCACTCATGCGCCAATTTACATCTGGGTAGACAAAAGTATATCACTACTTGGTAGTGAAACCGGTACCTTTGCTTTGTGCAGAATGCTCTCTTGCCACTCAGCCACTCTGAATGAAATAAATTCATATTTTCATAATTTGTAATAACAAATTCCTTTTGGGACAAAATCTTGACATTTAAATGTACCATTGTACCCTTACATAAAAGAATGTGGAGCTGCGTAGCGCAGTGGTTAGCGCGCTGGCTTCGCATCTGAGTGGTCCTGGGTTCATTCCCCAGTTGAGGCGGTAATGTTTTTTCAGACCGCAACGGCTCCTGGGTCGACCCAGCCTTAAATTGGGTACCGGTTCAGTCCGTGAAGTAAAAGCGGCGAGGGAGAAGAGATGGCTACAGCCCTCATATAGCCGAGCCTTTGAAATGTGAGATCTCTAACACCTCACATCCCTATGGCAGTAATGCAATGGGTTACTTTATTTTTATAAAAGAATGGCCCAATCTCCGACCAGAAAAGGCACAGGCAGCGGCCACTGACAGAGGAGTATGGGGTTGTGAGGATGTCTTCATCTGTGCCCCAACAACCTCACTGGTTATGGGATGACTGACCTGACACCCTTTCAGTATGTTAGTGGCCGTGCTGTTGGACATTTGTTGATGTTTTATCGATCTAGTGGCAATAGGACTTTTCCGTTTCAGTATGTTGGAATATCTCAATAGTGCTGAACAGTAAACAGATGTTTTGTGTCTTTTATGGAAGGTAGAGGACCTCAGATTTGATGGTATTCCAGTTCGGTTGTACAGGCCCCTGTCCTCATCAAGTCCAGCACCTTGTATAGTCTATTTTCATGGTGGAGGTTGGAGTCTTTTTAGCATTGGTAATGTTATGTAATATTATGTAATATTATCTTAGTTAACATACTTTGGACAGACCCATAGATGGTTATTAATATTATTATCATTATTTTTCTTTTCCTCCCTCTTTCATTATCTTTCTCTGCCTGCTTCCATTTTTATCTTTCTGTGTCTGTGCTATAATTATCTTTCTCTGCCGCCCTCTCATTAGCTGTCTCTGGCCGCTCTGACTATCTTCCATGGTCTCCCTTTCTCATTGTCCTTCCCTCTCTGATTCTCATTGCCTTTCTCTGCCTTCATTTCTCATAGTATTTCCCTCTCCACCTCTCATTGTCTTTCCCTCTCCATTTCTCATTGTCTTTCCCTCTCCACCTCTCATTGTCTTTCCCTCTCATTGTCTTTCCCTCTCCATTTCTCATTGTCTTTCCCTCTCCACCTTTCATTGTCTTTTCCTCTCCAATTCTCATTGTCTTTCCCTCTCCATTTCTCATTGTCTTTCCCTCTCATTGTCTTTCCCTCTCCATTTCTCATTGTCTTTCCCTCTCCACCTCTCATTGTCTTTTCCTCTCCAATTCTCATTGTCCTTCCCTCTCCAATTCTCATTGTCTTTTCCTCTATTCTTTGCGTTCAGGATCTTCTGGTCTTGCTATATCTGCAGGCCAGTCGCCATAATGAAGTCTGTAGTCTTCACCAGGTCGGAGTGGCTGCCCCACAGCTTTTGTCTCAGCTCCGCACCCTCTGGCCAGGTCTGGCATCTCATTTCCCTATAGATTGGGCATTCCTGTAGAATATGCTCAGGGTTCTGGCATCCTGTTCCACATGGGCACTCATCGGTGTGTGAGATCTTCAGTCGGTAAAGATGTTCTAGTAGTCTGCAGTGTCCAGTTCTCAGGCGAAATAAGGTAGTTTGTTGATTTCTTTTGAGTTGGTGAATTGGGTCTGGCGTACTGCTTATGTTTCTGTCTTCTCTCCATTGGTGTATATACTGATTTCTGATGATGTTCTTGATTTCTCTGTATAGTACTCAATGTGCTTTTTTGCTGCCCTCTTTTGCCAGAGCATCAGCTCTCTCGTTTCCCGTGATTCTGCAATGGGAAGGTAGCCACTGGAGCACTATTGTTGAGGATCTCTGGATTTTTCCTAGTTCTGCTCTGATCTCTGATAACAGTGGTTCATTGTTTGTTTTTTGTATTGTCTCTAATAGTTCTCTGCAGTCCGTGAATACAGCTATTTTTGTTGGAGGTTGCCTTTCTGTTTGAAGAATATTCAGTGCTCGCAGGAGGGCCATCGATTCTGTTCTAAGGTTTGTGGACAACTTTCCTGTTGGGAGGGCCTCTTCCGTTATATTTCCTCTTTTGTGTCTTATGAATATGCCTCCTCCCCCGTTTCGGCCTGCCCCTTCTGCTGAACCATCTGTGTACACCTGTGTCCATTCCTTGGTATTATATTTCTCCCCAGTCATTGTTTGTGCTAAAATTTTCAGCTCGTGGACCCTGTGTTGGTCATTTCTTCTTATTCCTGGAATCTCTGTACTTATTTCGATGTTGTTTATGTTGCAGCTTGGGCGACAAAGAGCGACAAAGATGATAGTGGGATTCCAGAATTACAGTTATGAGGAACGACTCAGAAAAACCGGCCTACAGTGTCTCGCAGAGAGAAGAATTCGTGGTGACTTAATACAGGTTTATAAGATGATCAGAGGAATCGATAAATTAGACTATAACAAGTTTTTAAAAATACAGCCACCTACAATAACACGAGGGCATAGCTACAAGCTGACTAAAGAGAGGTTCAGGTTAGATATTAGGAAATATTTTTTTAGTCAGAGAGTGGTGTCTGCTTGGAATGCATTGCCAGGGGAGGTAGTGGAGACAGGGACAGTTAATGCATTTAAGAATAAACTGGATGCGCATAGCTTTTAGAGCAAGGTGATGTAAATGTAACTGGTTGTATACAGACTCTGCAGGGTCTTCTAAGCCAGTATAAAGACGTTAAGTTAAGTTAAGTTGGCTCTTCATAGTTAATAAGCATTTCTATTTCTGTAGGTTGGTTGGGAATTAGTTCTCCATATTTTTGGTGTAGGTGGTTTGATATATGGATGAAGCTGGTTCTCTTGAGCCTATTTTTAACTGGGTGTTTTAGTTTGATATGTATGGGATGATCAGGCATGCGTAGCATATTTTCACTATGTGCCAGCACTCTTTCCTCTCGTCTAGTATTTAGGGGTCTTATATTTGTGTATGTTTCCATTTTCTGGATTGGTGTAGTCTTCATTCCTCCTGTTATTATCCTTAAGCCTGAATTTTGAATTTTGGTTAGGCGTTCCGTGTTTGTTTTTGATGATGTGGTCCAGGCTGTCATGCCGTATTCAAGTACTGGCCTGACTGTGCCAGTGTATACATTTTTAAGGATGTTGCTATTTGCACCCCAGATTGTTCCAGCCAACTTCTTCATGAGGGATAGTTTTCTGGCTACTCTTTGTTCTATCTTCTGTATGTGTTCCCTCCATGTGAGTCTCTTGTCCATTTTAACTTCGAGATACACAGGCGTATTTTCTTGTACAAGCTCTTTGCCATTTAGAATAAGTTTTGTTACTTCCTTGGTGTTGGACAGTGAGAATCATGTTGTAACTGTCTTTGAGATGTTAATCTGCAATCCCCAATCTGTAACCCATTTTCCAACAGTGTCCAGTGCTGTCTGAATTCTATTTTCAGCTGTTGGTAGTTTTTCTGCAGCACTCCACATTGCGAAGTTGTCAGCGTGTAGGGCACTTTCTTTGGGAGTTTTCTCACTATGTCGTTTATGAACAGGATAAAGAGGGTAGGAGAGATGACTCCTCCCTGGGGTACGCCTTGTTGGAGAGTTATTCTATGTCTCAGTGATCCATCTAATTTGACTCTTGCTGTTCTGTATCAGAGGAAATCTTGTATCCAGCTGTACATTCTCCCTTCTATTTTGTTGTTTAATAGTTTTAGGAGGAGTCCTTCTCTCCATACCTTGTCAAAAGCTTTTGCCATATCCACAAAGACTGCAAGTACTTTTTCCTTACCTTGGAATGCATTTTCGATTTCTCGGGTTAGGTACACTAGTTGGTCTTCTGTGTTGCGGCTTTTCCTAAAGGCTGACTGTGAATTGAATAGGAGATGGTTTTTTTCCAGATGTTTTATTAGTCTTGCGTTTACCATTTTTTCCATGACTTTTCCAACACAGCTGAGCAGACTTATTGGCCTATAACTTTCCTTGCTTGTCTTGTCCTTTTTTGGTTTTCTGATGGGAATAATGATAGCCTCCCGCCACTGGTCTGGGATCTTACCTGTGCTCCATGATTGATTGAAAATTTTCAGGAGTTTTCTTCTTGACCCTTGGTCTAGATTTTTAATCATTTTATTTGTGATGCCATCTTTTCCTGGAGCTTTCTTGTTTTTCAGTTTCTGAATAGCAGTGTTTAACTCTATCATTTTGAATGATGACTTCATGCAGGGATCCGCATTCTGTGTCTTCAGGTTCTCTTTTATCTCTTTTTTTACTTCTAGTTTGCGTTTTCGTGTCAATGTTGTGGTACTCTCATCTCTAAAAAATTCAGCTAGGATGTTTGCTGCCATTTTCCCTGTATGATGTTTCTCATTTTCCTTATTGACCATCTTCCCATGGCTCCCTCTGGCTTTCCTCATTTAAGGCTTTTGTCAGGTTCCAGAGTTTACTTGTATCCCTGTCCATTGTTGAGGCTTTCAGTCTTTTCATGCCAACTTCTTTGGATCTCCTCCTTCTTTTGCTCTATGAATGTGTTTTTAATTTTGCTGTGTTTCCCTATGTTTTCTGGGGAAGGATTTTTTTCCATGGTATCTCTTGCCTCACTTAGTTCCTTGTGCAGTTTCCCTAATTTATTGCTCCAATAGGGTTTTTAATTTTTCAGTTTTCCACGTAGAATTGATTTCTTTGCTCCCTGGATGATAGCCTCCGTCATGATGGTAACATTTTTATTTCTATTTTTGGCATGGGATATATCTTGACAGAGTTTATTTACATTTTCTCTAAATAGGGTCCAGTTTGCTCTTTTAAAATTCCAACTTGGGTGCATATCTGTTATCTCTGTTTGTCCCATGTTGCATATTTCTAAAGTTATTGGGACATGGTCACTCCCACCTAGTTGGCTGTTGACCGTTCTTACTATTAGTCGGTGAAGGTCGTCTGTTGCCATCGCAAGGTCTGGAGTACTCATTTTTTTCCATATTCTAGAGTAATATGTGTGCCTATCGTCTGGCCTATTTATTAGGATGAGTTTGTTTTCTATCATCCAATCTTCTACCTCCTGGCCTCTCTGGTCCATTGTTTCGTAGCCCCAGCTTGGGGAGTGACTGTTAAAATCTCCCACTATGAGGTGTCTCGATTCTTCTATGTTGACTTTGTGTATTGCCAGAGCTGTGACTGGTGGACTATAGCAGTTTGTTATCATTGAGTCTCCACTGGGTAGGATTATCTTTACTGTGATGTATTCTAATTCATCTGGTCCAGATCTATTTGTTTCTACTGCTGGTATAGAATTTTTTTACTAGTGTTATTATTCCTCCTTTGGATCTTTTTTCCCTATCTTGGCGGAAACATTTATATCCTCTGATGGAAAATTTTTGAGTTTCTTTTAGATGGGTTTCCTGAATACAAATTATGTCTATTTCGTTTTCCTTGAGAAATTCTTGCAGTTCGGGTTTCTTGTTTCTTACGTCCTCTGCATTCCTAATTACCACTTTTAGGTTCCTTGTTTGTTGATCAGTCTCACTACTCTGCCTCCCCCTGACCACTAGGTTAGCAGAGGCACCGGTTGCTTGGGTGGGTCCCCTCGAGGCTGGGGGCCCGGCACCGCTCCTCCCTGGTTGTAACTTGTAGGAGCTACACCATGACGATAGGGTAGACTGTCGCATGACCATATCCAGTTGATGCGTGTGTGCCCTGATTTTTCCCGGTTCCTGCGCCGTAGCTGACACACACCGTTTTTGGCAGGTCGGGTTGAGTTTTCTGTTTTGGGTTGTCTCTCATAGCCTTTCCATCTCCCGATGGTACCTGTAAGGCAGTAGGTTGGTTTGTCTACCATGGTTTCCTTCTCGTGGCTAGAGCATATAGCGACTCTTACCCGCTTGGTGTACCCGTCATAGGACACATGGGGTATTTCAGTGGGGAAAGTAGTGCCACCTGTTGTCCCACCCCATCCTGCTGGAATACACCGCCAATTGGTCCACGACTGCTTATTCATCCAGTTATTATACCTGGCTTATATCGCAGCTGACGCTCCATATCTGAAGGTCGTTCCACTATTCGCCACCTGTGGACGCTCCATATCTGGAGGCTGTTCCACTATCCGCCACCTGTGGACTTGCCTGGTTGGGGTCGGTCGCCCCTGTCCTCCAGGTTTTCCTCTCCATTTTTCATTGTCTTTCCCTCTCCACCTTTCATTGTCTTTTCCTCTCCATTTCTCGTTGTCTTTCCCTCTCCACCTTTCATTGTCTTTTCCTCTCCGCCTCTCATTGTCTTTTCCTCTCCATTTCTCATTGTCTTTCCCTCTCATTGTCTTTCCCTTTCATTGTCTTTTCCTCACCATTTCTAATATATTGTTATTGAATGTCCACAATGAGTATGCTTACTCTTTTGTGCGCCCTGAAAAAGGCATTAGATGGCGCATATTTTTCTCACATCCTGAGCGTGCTGATGAAGGTGGACCATGGTCTTCCAGTTGGATGTGCTATGCTTGGCTTCATCTATGTGTCACTCACTACATACATACATACATACATACATACAGGTCTTCTTGGGTTGTTTCACTGATCCGTATAGTGTGTTGGCAATTGTAAGCAGTGCTTGTAAGAATTTTTTCCTCATGTCCGCAAGCATCTTGCACTCAATGAGTAGGTGTCTGTTTCAACAGGGGGAGAGCAATGTCTGCACAAGGGCAGGGATTGATTATGTTCAAGTGGCTATTCTTAGTTTCACCCATTCTTTGCCACTGGGTGGTTAAACACCCTTCAGTGGGTCCCAATTCAGGATCCAGTTGTTTCTGTCACGGGTGCTTGTTGTCCAGTGGGATAGTAGTCTGTGTGTTGTACTTTCCTAGTGAATCTCACCAGTGGGTTGGGGGCCGTCTATGAGGTCTCTTATTGTTGTGCTGGTACCACATGGTGGTTATGATACTCCATCTTTTGTCTTGTCGTCTAGCTATATGGCCTGCCCAGTTGTGTTTTGAATGGTTGACATACTGTAGGACATCCTTGATGTGTGACATTCTCCGGATGTCACTATTGTGTAGTTCGTTTTGCCGCTGTTGTCTGAAAGTTATGCCCATGAGGCATCTTTCAAGAGATGCATGTGCTGTTCTCAGTTGGTTCTCTGCTGCTTTTATTAGAGACCAGGTTTCGTTACCATAGCAAAGCGCTCACAGCATCTTTGTCACTTTGAAGATTATGTCATCTGTGAATCTGAGGTGGTTTAATCGTCTTCCGTCGATATTGATGCCATAGTTGTTCCAAAGTAGTTATTGGTTGTAAAAATAACTATTTGACATTTAGCGCTTCATAATAATATATAATTTTATTATAATTCTTCATGTTATAAATAATTAAATTATTTATCTCTGGATCATCATTTTATTTCCACTTGTTTAACATTTATTTATTTTGAAAAAGAAAGGATTTAAAATATGGAGTTGCAACACTTGCTGTAAACTGTAAATAACCCAAATCAGTGAAAATAGGTCAGACTGTAAAGTGTTAATAAATGTTGCTATCGCTTTACAGTCCAGACAAATTTGGCACATTTGTGTCTTTTTTTTTTTTTTTTTTTGCTTAGATGTTTGCCTCACTAGTTTCTACTGGCGGAGGCGCGCCATTTTCCACCCCAGACCGTAGTCAATTGGGCGATATCAGGACGCATAAACCAGTGCTTGGATGCATGTGTGCATCTGTATGTACCTATGCTAGGTTTGTGCGCCCTCAGAAGCTAGCCCAACCAAAGTGCAATGGAAGGGCTTTACCACGAGGGCGCGTGTGAAAGTTGTGCAAGGGTGTTACTGTAGGATAGAGTTAAACGAAACAGTGATGCGAGAAGAGAGAGAAGAGTTGCCCCCAGGGTAGAAGACCTCCTCAAGTAACACATTTGTGTCTTACAGTCTGAGATAAGTGTTGCAACTCCATATTTTTGTTTTTTCCAAAATAAATTAATGTTAAACAAGTTGAAATAAAATGATGATCTAGAGATAAATAATTAAATTATTTATAACATGAGTTGGCGGGTTCAGAAGCAGAACTCTAGGAATGGGTCAGAAGGCTCGATGAAACAGCTCTTGATCATGGTATGGAGTTAAACGCTGGAAAGACAAAATTAATGACCAACAATGCCGAGGGCTTCAACAGCAGGATAAAAGCTAATGGTCAGGAACTCGAAGTGGTTGACCGTTTTAAATATCTAGGGTCGATTGTCAGTGATGAAGGATCAAAATGTGAGGTGTTGGCCAGAATAGCACAGACTATAGCGGCTCTTGCACGGCTTAACAAAATCTGGCAAGATAAACGGTTAGCACTGTGCACGAAAATCAGATTAATGCATACACTGGTCCTGTCAATATTCCTCTATGCTTGTGAGACATGGACAGTTACAGCTGACCTTCAGCGAAGGATACAGGCCTTGGAGATGAGATATTTCCGAAGATTTTTAAACATCACGTACAAAGATCGAGTTACAAATGAGGAAATACGAGATAGAATTACAACAGCAATAGGGCCTTTTGAAGACCTCTTGGCAACTGTCAAAAGAAGGAAACTCGCTTGGTATGGTCACATATCGAGATCAAATGGTCTCGCAAATACGATCCTCCACGGAAAGGTGCAAGGCAGACGACGAAGAGGCCGGCCCAAAAAGAGGTGGGATAACAACATAAAAGAATGGACCAATCTCCGACCAGAAGAGGCACAGGCAGCGGCCGCTGACAGAAGGGTGGTGTGGGGTTGTGAGGATGTCTTCATGTGTGCCCCAACGACTTCACCGGTTACGGTAGGACCTGACCTGATAACATGAAGAATTACAATAAAATGATATATTATTATGAAGTGCTAAATGTCATTAAATGGGATACAAGTTTTTTTCTTTTTTACTTGTTGAAATTATTGCATTATCCTTTCTCAAGCATTATCACTTCTACTGTCCTCTGTTTCAAAGTCAGTCTAAATCTAACTTGCTTTGAATATCCACTTATAATTCAGATGCACGATCATTGGCCTAATCAAATAATAAGTAATTTATTGCCCATTGAAGTCTTTTTTCCATTGCACAGAAGTTGGACACAATTATCCAATTTCGTAAATATTGACCTGATGAAAATAATTCTATGAAAGCTGGACATGAACCAGATATTCTGCGATATTTTAAGTCAGTCCATATGTAAATGTGGGTTCAAAACTAAACAGCGAATCTAGAGTGTTAGATTCTGTTTTTTACCCAGTCGGATTGTAACATGTTTTCAAACTGCTGATACCTACTGAATAAGCATGTAGAGAGTTAATCATTTTGGTTAAAAATGTTAACCTCTAACAGAACTTAAGTGAATCATATATCCATTTTGTGAATGGATTAACAAATAACTTTGCTGGCAGCAAGTAACACTTTATGTTTGGATGAGGGACAGCACATGATGTTGTTGCAACGGATTCTGCGGTGTCTGGGCAATTGCCCTTTGGCCCAATTCCATGTAATGGTATTTGCACATGTTAGTTAATTGTTGTTTAGGGACATACAAAGTATTCGGAATCAAGATGCTGTGCAGTGCATGAGCTGCAGTGGTCAGGGCCAGCGAACCAGACCTGCCAATACTCTTTATACCTTCATGCGGTGATTTTGGATAACAGGCTGAAACAGATCAGACTGGCTAAGAAGAAGGGATCAAAGAGGGAATGCTAACCCAGTACTAAAAAAATGCTTGCTGAAGTCAAATGTGTTGGATTGAAAGCTGCCAATATCACAGTCAAGCTGTAAACTACGACACAATACATTCCGTTCTCTGGACTACATTCTGCTACTTAAGCCCTTTTCAGTGTTTTGTAGCGGGAGATTGAGACCAAAAACAAATCCAACCCATACAAAGTATTCCATTTATCTGGCCTTGGAGGAAAGAGCAATTTCCTAACATCATTGAAAGCACAGATGAGGATCAAGGTTTCATATGCGTGCGTACACATCTGGCACTCTGGAGTGTGTTGTGATTAAATTTTGGTCGGGTCCTCGTTAAATGGAGTTTATGGATTCTCAGTCTGAAAACGGAGCTCCGATCTTTCCTTGTAAGTTGATTGATGCTGTCATTTGGACAGAAAGCTGGAAGGTTTTTGTACTTTATATTAAATATACACGTTACCTGTAAGAAGCGGGTGGACAGTCCATTTCAATACTGGTACAAAACACCAGTGAGACAAATGTATTCTTTTATCGGGGGTAAAATAAAAAACATATAATCTACACGTTTTGTGGTGACTGCAGGAGCAAGCAGCCTTTTTTCCCACAGCCCTATAAATCCCTCCAGCAGACCCTAATAATGAGAATAAGTGCAGCAATGAAAGTTTTATAGTTACCTGTCCTCTCCCTTGTTATCTCTATCTGTTTCGTTATCCTTCTTTCTGTTCACCTCATTACCAACTTACACATGTGTTTACTATGCTTTCTTCACAGATTCTTACGACCTGGTCACAACCAAGCTGGCAGTCGAGACCAATGCTGTTGTTGTCTCTGTTAAGTATGTAACTAGATTATTTGTTCAATATTTAAGACAAATCCATCCATCTGTCTGTGCGTCTATCCCTCAATCCATTCATCCAGATTTTTTCAGAGCAAAACACAAAGTGAATTATTCAACTTTATACTAATAACTGAATAAAGCAATGGCCTTACTTTTAAGGTAATCCGCACATAAAGATGTTCTAAAAGTTTCACATAATTAGGTACTGTAGTTTTTACAATATTGACATTTTACTGACTGCATGTGAAGTTGAAAAGTGCCCCAAAATAAAATAGAATACCACACATTTTTGCAAAGAACACACAATCTTCATATTAACTTTTCTTGAATTGAAAAGCAAAAGTTCTATACCCCTACCAGGAGACACATTCATAAATTAAAGAAAATGGAATGGAAAAAATTTAGAATTTGTATACACAGTTGCCAAAGCCAATATGTCCGATTGTCGTTAACCTCTTGAAAAATCTTTGAGCTGGTGTATGAGCTCCAAGTAGCAAGTTTTCAGATTTAAACTATAAATACTCTGATATTCTTCTTCTTCGTTCGTTCTCAATCTCCCACTACCAAACCCTGAAAGGGCTTAAGTAGCAGAATGTAGTCCAGAGAACGGAATGCGTTGTGTCGTAGTTTACAGCCTGGCTGCGATATTTGCACCTTTCGGTCCAACACATCCGACCAGCAAGCATTTTTTGAGTACCGGGTTAGCATTCCCTCTTCGATCCCTTCTCCTTAGCCAGTCTTCCCTGCTGCAGCCTGTTATCCATGATCACCACGTGGAGGTGTAGAAGGGTCTTGGCAGCTATGGTTCGCTGGCCCTGACGCTAGGCTCGCTAGCAGTCAGCTATGGATCGCTGACCGCTGCAGCATCTTGATCCCCTCTGATATTCAATATCCCAAACTGACATTCTCTTCAGATTTCAACGATAAAACCGTATTGTTAGGGAACTGTTTGGCTCAAGCGACCATCAGATCATCCGTTGGGATTTTATAGCAAGGAGAGATGTAAATATAAACTCGTGAGCATACGACTACTCTAAGACAGATGTTCGGAAGATGAAAGAGACAGCCAGCTACATAATATGGAAAGATATTGTCAGAGGTACAGATGTTGAACAAGAGTGGGAAAGTTTCAAAACAGTTTTAGAACAACTAAAAGTGAAATGTGTTCCATGTAGGGAGGTAATCACCAACCATAAAAAGTGAATAACTAGATTTGTAGTTAAATGTAGAAGAGCTAAAAATAAAGCATCGACAAAATATATAAAGGAAGGTAAATTGAAAGAAACATGCATTACAATGTTTTCATAACATATATCTACATGATGTTGCTAGCCCCATGCACAGCCTTCTTCTTGTTGTTCTTGCGTCTTTGATATTTACACCCTCAAATAAGTTCCTGTTATTGACTGCTTCGTTCCATTTGAAGCGGGAAGGCATGTCTACAGACATATGGCAAGCCCCAGCCCAAATGACAGTGTAAATCAACTCACAAGGAAGGATCAGAGCACCATTCTCTGACTGAGAACCCAACACATCCCACTAAACAAACAGCTGAACAGAACCCAACACATCCCACTAAACAAACACCTGAACAGAACCCAACACATCCCACTAAACAAACACCTGAACAGAACCCAACACATCCCACTAAACAAACACCTGAACAGAACCCAACACATCCCACTAAAAAAACACCTGAACAGAACCCAACACATCCCACTAAACAAACACCTGAACAGAACCCAACACATCCCACTAAACAAACACCTGAACAGAACCCAACACATCCCACTAAACAAACATCTGAACAGAATCCAACACATCCAACTAAACAAACACCTGAACAGAACCCAACACATCCCACTAAAAAAACACCTGAACAGAACCCAACACATCCCACTAAACAAACACCTGAACAGAACCAAACACATCCCACTAAACAAACACCTGAACAGAACCCAACACATCCCACTAAACAAACACCTGAACAGAATCCAACCACAACATACTCCTGAGTGCCAGCTGTGTACACACTCATATGAAACCGTTGATCATCATCTCTTTGAGTGCTCAGCGCTCAATGATTTTAGGAAAAGACTTCTTCCTCAGCGGCCAGATACATGGAACACTTTGTATGGCACTAGACAACAGCTGATAGACATGTGCAGATACCATTACATGACATTGGGATGAAGGGTGAGAGCCCGGATACTGCTGGATCCAAAACAATAACAACAACATTTCGAGCTCCTCTTTAGCTTCATACAATTTTTTAGTCTAGTGTTAAAATTGTTTGGCTAGTGTATCTTCCTTAACTGGCCAGACAGGGGGGACAGTCTTGTAATACATTCTCATGGTGCTGAAGATGCAGCAGTGAATGAACTACAGCAACCAGCAACTCATAGCTGACTGCTTTCATCAGGGTAAGTGACCTTTAACTGACCAAGACCCTAATCTGCCTTCACGTGGTGGCCCTGAAAACAGAAAGCCTCACTATGAGATTGGGGATCGAAGAGGGAAGGCAAACCAGGTACCAAAAATGCTGTGCTGTAATTGGATGTGTTAAGCTAAAAGGAGTAGATATCGCTGCTGTAAGCTATGACATAACATCACAAACACTCTTTTCAGGATGAACGTCAGAGAAGAAGATACATGCTCAGCAGTTTGTTCATTCATTTAGTCCATATGTGAACAGTGGGTGAAGCGGGTAGTCAAAACATGAACTTTTGTCTGTTTCAACCCTCGATATCTACATTTAAAGACATGAGAGGAAGGTTGAAGTAGTCCTATTCTTTTCTCCTCTGTAACACACAGGATGATGACTGGCTGCTGTTTGCTCATCATAATCATCATCTGGTTGATAAGACTGGTTGAAAGGTTGATCTCTCTCCATTTGACTCTATCCTCTGGTTGATCAGTCCTAAGACTGGTTGTAAGGTTGTCTGGGCATATCTCTCCATTTGACCCTATGCTCTGGTTGATCAGTCCTAATACTGTAAGGTTGTCTGAGTATGTCTCTCCATTTGACCCTATCCTCTGATTGATCAGTCCTAAGTCTGGTTGTAAAGTTGTCTGAGCATATCTCTTCATTTGACCCTATCCTCTGGTTGATCAGTCCTAATACTGTAAGGTTGTCTGAGTATGTCTCTCCATTTGACCCTGTCCTCTGGTTGATCAGTCCTAAGTCTGGTTGTAAAGTTGTCTGAGCATATCTCTTCATTTGACCCTATCCTCTGGTTGATCAGTCCTAATACTGTAAGGTTGTCTGAGTATGTCTCTCCATTTGACCCTATCCTCTGATTGATCAGTCCAAAGACTTGTTGTAAAGTTGTCTGAGCATGTCGCTCATGGCACATATTGTGTCCCAGCCAACTGAATCTTTTTTTCTGCATCATTTTCAATATTTGCCTTGGTGTGTCCATCTCATTAAGGACATTGTCGTTGGATCTTCTTTCTGTCCAACTCACTCTTTCCATTCTATGATAGCACAGCATTTCAAATTCTTCCAAGCTTTTTTCATCCTTCATAGTCCATATTTAATTCTGATACAGTGCAATTGGCTATATATGAATAGCGATTATTTTACGTTTTTCCTTAGCACAATCCTGATATTATTTGAGGTTAGCAATTTCTCATTTTCTCTGGTCCCTTTTTTTTTTGCCAATTTGTAAACTTCAATACTTGTTTGATTATTTCTCCGTTTAGGATTATATTCAACTGCCCATATTGCTTGTCTATTACCATAGTTTTTGTCCCAATGTGTTTATTTTCATGCTTAACTTTATAGCTGTACTGTTCATTTTTTTCAAGCAGTCTTTGTAACATTGCCTCTATGGCATGATCATCAGCAAATTTGATTTTGATGGCATTAACTTTCATACTTCTGACTCTGTAACGCCATTACAACTTGGAACAACATTGTCCATCATCATCTCATAATATGCGTTATAGAGACTCTGTGAAAGCAAGCAACCTTGTCATACCCCTGTATTATTGAAACTTGTTCTTTTAGTCCTTCTTTGATTGAAATAACTGTCTCTTCATGTTCGTACATGTTTTGTTTGCTGTCCCATTTAATTTTGTTTTACCTTTCACAGCTTTCGACTAGCACCAGAAAATCCATACCCAATTCCGTTTGATGACTGCGTAAAAGCGACCCGACATGTCTTACACAATTTCCAAGCTTATGGCATAAATGTCAACAGAGTTGCTGTAGCAGGTAAGTTAAAAGGCTCCTCCATCTATGCAAATTAGGCCTTTGATCAGGAAGAAGCCTAATGTATATTGTGGTGGGATAGTTTCTGTGTTTCCCTAAACGATCTGTTGTTTGCTGATGATCTGGTCATCTTTTACCAAATTGGAGAAGACCTACACCACTTGACAATTTCATTTTCCTTTATAACAAAAATGACATTAAGATCAACACAGACAAGACAGAGACTATGCTGATATCATATGAACACATGCAGAGAAGTTTCTACAGCAGTGACATACAGAGACTATGCTGATATCACATGAACACATGCAGAGAAGTTTCTACAGCAGTGACATACAGAGACTATGCTGATATCACATGAACACATGCAGAGAAGTTTCTACAGCAGTGACATACAGAGACTATGCTGATATCACATGAACACATGCAGAGAAGTTTCTACAGCAGTGACATACAGAGACTATGCTGATATCACATGAACACATGCAGAGAAGTTTCTACAGCAGTGACATACAGAGACTATGCTGATATCACATGAACACATGAAGAGAAGTTTCTACAGCAGGGACATACAGAGACTATGCTGATATCACATGAACACATGCAGAGAAGTTTCTACAGCAGTGACATACAGAGACTATGCTGATATCACATGAACACATGCAGAGAAGTTTCTACAGCAGTGACATACAGAGACTATGCTGATATCACATGAACACATGCAGAGAAGTTTCTACAGCAGTGACATACAGAGACTATGCTGATATCACATGAACACATGCAGAGAAGTTTCTACAGCAGTGACATACAGAGACTATGCTGATATCACATGAACACATGAAGAGAAGTTTCTACAGCAGGGACATACAGAGACTATGCTGATATCACATGAACACATGCAGAGAAGTTTCTACAGCAGTGACATACAGAGACTATGCTGATATCACATGAACACATGCAGAGAAGTTTCTACAGCAGTGACATACAGAGACTATGCTGATATCACATGAACACATGCAGAGAAGTTTCTACAGCAGTGACATACAGAGACTATGCTGATATCACATGAACACATGCAGAGAAGTTTCTACAGCAGTGACATACAGAGACTATGCTGATATCACATGAACACATGCAGAGAAGTTTCTACAGCAGGGACATACAGAGACTATGCTGATATCACATGAACACATGAAGAGAAGTTTCTACAGCAGGGACATACAGAGACTATGCTGATATCACATGAACACATGCAGAGAAGTTTCTACAGCAGTGACATACAGAGACTATGCTGATATCACATGAACACATGCAGAGAAGTTTCTACAGCAGTGACATACAGAGACTATGCTGATATCACATGAACACATGCAGAGAAGTTTCTACAGCAGTGACATACAGAGACTATGCTGATATCACATGAACACATGCAGAGAAGTTTCTACAGCAGTGACATACAGAGACTATGCTGATATCACATGAACACATGCAGAGAAGTTTCTACAGCAGTGACATACAGAGACTATGCTGATATCACATGAACACATGCAGAGAAGTTTCTACAGCAGTGACATACAGAGACTATGCTGATATCACATGAACACATGCAGAGAAGTTTCTACAGCAGTGACATACAGAGACTATGCTGATATCACATGAGCACATGCAGATAAGTTTCTACAGCAGTGACATTGGTATCAAGCAAGTAAGGGAGTTCAAATACTTAGGTAGTATGTTCACTGATGATGACAGAGTGGACAGAGAGATCGCACATAGAATTTAGAAGGCGAACAGTGTCCGCTATCAAATTGTACCTATTTTGAAACACCCTAGATTGCTGCTTTCAACTGAGAGAAGGCTGATAAATGTACTGTTTATTCCTACATTGTGTAACCAATGCCAATCTTGGTCCTTACAAGAAACACATAAAGAGTAAGATCCAGAGCTGTGAGATGCGCTGTATGAGAAGTGCAGCCGGAAAGACAATCTGTAACTGAATCTGCAACACCATGCTGAGGCAGATAGTGGTGACAAACCCAGTTTGTGCCTACATTGACGCCCAACAAATCAAGGGATTTTTGGCATTTAATCAGAATGTATTATGACCAACCTGCAGCGACAGCATATCATATGCATGTCTCCAGTCCATGGCCAAGGGACAGACCTCGACGTCGGTAGATCTGGGGTGTCTCTGACACTCTTAGGAAGTTACACCTCTCGACAGCTCAAGCCTCTCCCTTGCTCCTTGGCGACGACAAGAAATCTACACATCTCGCTTCTTTGTGACATCTCATGGCAAGAGTAGTAGGACAAAAGAAGAAGAAGAAAAATATTCAACATTGTAATGTGCTGGCAAATCCCCACCGAAGACAGTTTTTTTCTCTCTCTTCTAAACCACCAAATATAGCAATAACTAATTATCATCACTTATTAAGGTGAGTCTCATGGAAACAATTGTCGACGGGGATGAAGATAACCCGTCATGGACCAAGTTGCAACCTATGTGAGGAGGGGGTGGATACTTCACTTTCTTTCTGTTTTCACCTTTCCCAACTCATACATCAGGTACCCATTTACAGTTGGGTCAACAGAAGGAGCAGTCGTATCAGGCACGAGGCATGGCCAGGATTTTTTCCTGCACGTCCATGAATTCAAGCCCTGGCCCGCTGTAGTCCCAGTCCAGCAAACCAGCTCACTTCAACTAAGCCACACATTTCTCATCACTTATGCTTAACACCATATTCCCATAATGCCACATAGGTGTGTGTGTAAACAGGATCTTTACTTTCTTTACTTTTTATTATCATCCGAGCGTATGAACAGCAGTGTGATAGAGTGCTTGCTTCACATGGTAAAGGTACCACATTCAATCCTTGTTATTGATGCACTTTGTAATATAATGTTCCAATTAATGTATTAGATTGTATTAGAGCGAGAGTACTTCTGGGTCGAGTGCCAAGATGGCTGCTTATCTGATTTGCTTCTGAATTGTGTGTTTTTTTTTCCTGTGTTTTTTAGGTGTTACAATTCCAGTGTAACAAATTGTTCGTGTTTAATATTGTGCAGCAACGTGTCTTATGTGCCTTTTTCCAATTGAACGAGTGCCTGTTAAAGTACCATGATGTGTTTCAATCAACATATTATAGGATAAAGTCGAACACAGAATACACAAGAGCGATTAAAAGCAAACGGCTGAGAAAAAAACGATGCCGGAAAAAGAATACGGAAAGGCATAACCTTCAGAGTGAACCTGTAACGCCATGCTTGAGTAGACAGGAAGATTATAGAAAATTCACAATGTGGAGGGACAAGTTGTCTGAAGAGGGATTGGTTCCGCCAGGTGCAAACAGCCCACGACACACCCACTGATACTGCAGAAAACATTGAGAAAACTCAGAAATTTGCCAGCTGTCTCAATACACAACAATGACAATCATACCACTGAGATCAACTCGTGCGATAGATTGAGCAACGAAAGAGCTGAAGTTCCCATATATTAACATAATCATAACAGAAGATGTACAATGCTGGAAGGATATCTTCTTCTTACGCTGTTAGATGTCAACTTGAATTTGTTCGAAGAAAGCAGCGGTCATCCTGAGGCTGTCGACACTGCCATAAAGCTTGTCTAGTGTTGCCACTGGTGATGGCCACATGTGCTTTCTCTGGTCCTCGTATGTCGGGCAATTTTGCAGCAGATGTTCAGCGGTTATTTTCCCTGTACCACAAGTGCATTCGTCAGTATCACCTATCTTCAGTTTATTGAATAGATGGTACCTCAGTCTGTTGTGGCCTGTGCGGAGTCTGAAGACCACGACCTGCTCTCTTCTATTCAACTGGTAATAAGCATCATCTTTTTGTATATCCAGTATGCTCTGTTTCCCATTTGGCCATGTATCTGGCCCTAATAAACCTTTTGGACTCTTCGTAGGTCACACTAGAATGTGGTTGTGGTAACCCTGCACCTTCTTTTGCCAGTCTGTCTGTCTCCTCGTTGCCTTGAATATTACAGTGGGATGGAACACACTGTACCATGACTCTTTTGGATGTTGATTGCTGTCATAGTTGACAGAGTACTACTCTTAAGTCATTAAGTTCTGTATTTTTTTGGCTTTTTAGTGCTGTGACCACGAACAGTGAATCTGTAAACAGGACTATCTGGCTTTCATTGCTTTTCTTCTTCTTCTTCGTACGCTGTCAGACGTCAACCTTTATTTTTTCGAAAAAAGCAGCGTTCATCCTGAGGCTGTCGACACTGCCATAGAGCTTATCTAGTGTTGCCACTGGTGATGGCCACATCTGCTTTCTCTGATCCTCGTATGTCGGGCAGTTTTGCAGGAGATGTTCAGCAGTCATTTTCCCAGTACCGCACATGCATTCGTCAGTGCCACCTATCTTCAATTTATTGAATAGGTGGTACCTTAGTCTATTGTGGCCAGTGTGAAGTCTGAAGACCACGACCTGCTCTCTTCTGTTCAACTGGTAATAGGCATCGTTTTTTGTGTAGTCGGTATGTTCTGTTTCCCATTTGGTCATGTATCTAGCTCTAATAAGCCTTTTTGACTCTTCATATGTCAAACTAGTATCTGGTTGTGGTAGTCTTGCACCTTCTTTTGCCAGTCTGTCTGCCTCCTCGTTGCCTTGGATGTTACAGTGGGATGGAACCCACTGTACCACTAATCTTTTTGGTGCGAACTGCTGGCATAATTGACAGAGTACTGCTCTTAAATCATTAAGTTCCGTATTTTTCTGGCTTTTTAGTTCTGTGACTACGGCCAGGGCATCTGTAAACAGGACTATATGGCTTTCATTGCTTTTGCCTGTCACCATTGCTTCTACTGCAGCCTTCAATACCTCTGCCTTTGCTCCGAAATTGCTTGAGAATTTTCCAGTTGCCACTGACAGTGTTATCTTTCTAATGGAAGGATATAAGATCCATAATTATTTTGGCAAAGAAGAAATTTAGAGAGAAACAGAGAGTGCTGATATAAGGTAGAAAAATATGACACAACGGAATAGAATCCTAAGAAAGTATGTCTGGCCTATGCTTCTATGCTGTTCTGAAACATAGACATTAAATAAAAGAGAAGAAAAATACTTAAAGGCGTTTAATATGTGGCGCTACCAAAAGATGAATAAACTTGAGGTGGACAGAGAGGATAATCGAATGAAATGGAGTTGCTGGAAGTTGGAGAGGAAAGAAAGCTGCTACAAAAGATACAAAAACAATGACTGACCTGGTTGGGTCACAATCGATGCGACACGAACCTAGTGAAAATAGTCTTGGAAGATGGAACACAGGGAGAAAGGGGAAGGGGCAGACCAAGAAATACCTTTGTGACACAAGCATGCAGAGAGATGGCGGCTAAGACGGATGCTGAATAGAAAATGGCTGCAGATGAAGGACAGAAATGGAAAGACAAAATCCTGAGTTTGTAAACCAGTCCAAGGGTTGAGCGACTTATATAACGATGGTGACAATGATAATGCAATGGAGACATATGAAAGTCTGCAGTCTGAATATGGTACTCTTTGTTTAGCTCTATGGCAGTGTCGACAGCCTCAGGATGACGGCTGCTTTCTTCAAACAAATTCAAGTTGACGTCTGACAGCGTACGAAGAAGAAGAAGAAGAAGTACTCTTTGTTGCATTCTAAGAAATCCATTAAATCTTACAGGTGATGGTACAGGTGCTAATCTGGCCGCAGCTGTTGCTCTTCGCCTGTCAGAGGAAGATCCAGAGTATACACCACCCCTTAAACTACAGGTGACTAACTGTCTATTGAAAGAGTATCAATTTTTCTGACTGACTACCTTTTGAAAGAGTATCACTTTTTCTGGCCGGCAAATTTGTTTTTAGAGAGTATCACTTTTTCTAGCCAGCAAGTTTGTTTTTAGAGAGTATCACTTTTTCTGGCTGGCAAGTTTTTTTGTTATAGTATCACCGTTTTTTACTGACTACGTTTTGAAAGAGATCACTTTTTCTAACTACTAGTTCTTTTTGAAAGAGATCACTTTTTCTGACTGACTACCTTTTGAAAGAGATCTTTTTCTGAATGACTGCTTCTTGAAAGAAGTCACTTTTTCTGACTGACTGGGGGGAACCTTTAGATATAGTATCACTTTTTCTGACTTCTTGAAAGAGATCACTTTTTTTTTACTACCTTTTGAAATAGTATCACTTTTTTTACTGACTATTTTTGAAATAGTATCACTTTTTTTACTGACTATTTTTGAAATAGTATCACCTTTTTTACTGACTCTTTTAAAATAGTATCACTTTTTTTACTGACTACCTTTTAAAATAGTATCACTTTTTTTAATGACTACCTTTTGAAATAGTATCACTTTTTTCGGCTGCCAAGTTTTTGAAAGAATATTTCTTTCTTACCAACTACCTTTTGAAAGATTATCACATTTTCTGACTGCTTGTCTACTCAAAGGGTACAAAGAAAAGCGACAAAACTGATAGTGGAATTCTAGAATTATAGCTATGATGAAAGACTAGAAAAACCAGCCTACAATGTCTAGAACAGAGAAGAATTCGAGATGACTAAATACAGCAGATATTTTTTTTTTTTGCGTACGCCTTATTTCTCTAATCCCCAAGGCGGTGTGCGTTGCACTGTGGTTTTTATTTTGCGCCTGTCGGCCCAGTGAATCCAACTTCAGCATGCATTTTATGTAAGGGTCTGCTTCCTCCTGCATTTTCTAAGGGTTTGCTTCCCCGGGGTAACGGCCGGTGCTGTGATGGGGATCGAACCCAGCACCTTCGGATTGTGAGCCGTGCCACTTAACCACTAGGCCACGCTTTCCCAACAGCAGGTATTTAACATAATTAACGGAAAGGATAAATTAGACTATAATGAGTTTTTCAACATTCAACCACCTACAAGAACAAGAGTGCACGGCTACACATTAACTAAAGAATGGCCCAGATTAGATATTAGTAAATATTTTTTTAGTCAGAGAGTGTTGAATGCTTGGAATGCATTGCTACAGGAAGCATTGGAGGCGGGGACAATTAATGCATTCACAAATGGATGTGCATAGCTCTTATAGCAAGGAAAACTAAATGAAACCTGTTGTATACAGACATTACAGTGTCTTCTAAACCAGTATAAAGATGTTAAGTTAAGTATCTTAGCTACAATCATTGTTGACATCATGTCATCTTCAGGTACTCATTCAGCCAGTGTTACAAGCATTCAGTTTCAACACCCCATCATATCGTCAGAATGCTGATCATTCACTTGTGACCAGGTGAGTTGACATTCAAAGTTGCTGTTTTCAGGGCTTCTTACATCTGAGTTCTTCATTCTTCACCACATTTCTTACATCTTAGTTCTTCATCATGCAACTCTTCCCCTTCTCTTTCTTATCTTACCTCACTCTGTTTCATTTGACTCTGTCCTACAGTCACAACCTTGCACAACTTCCACACTCGCCCTCATGGTGAGGCCTTTCCATTGCACTTTGGTTGGGCTAGCTTCTGAGGGCGCATAAACCTAGCATAGGTACATACAGACGCTCACATGCATTCAAGTACTGGTTTATGCGTCCTGATATCGCCCAATGGACTACAGTCTGGGGTGGAAAATGGCGCGCCTCCGCCAGTAGAAACTAGTGAGGCAAACATGTAAGGAAAGAAAAAAAAATAATGTTTCTTATATCTTAGTTTTTCCATTCTTCACCATGTTTCTTACATCTGAGTTCCTCACCATGTTTCTTACATCTAAGTTCTTCATTCTTCACTGTGTTTCTTTATTTATCTGAGTTCTTGACCATGTTTCTTACATCTGAGTTCTTCACCATATTTCTTACACCTGAGTTCTTCATTCTTATCACATTTCTTACATCTTCTTCTTCTTAGTACGCTGTCAGACGTCAACCTGTATTTTTTCGAAAAAAGCAGCGGTCATCCTGAGGCTCTCGACACTGAGATAGAGCTTGTCTAGTGTTGCCACTGGTGATGGCCACATCTGCTTTCTCTGATCCTCGTATGTGGGGCAGTTTTGCAGCAAATGTTCAGTGGTCATTTTCCCGGTTCCACACGAGGATTCTATTGTGGCCAGTGCGAAGTCTGAAGACCACTACCTGCTCACTTCTGTTCAACTGGTAAAAGGAAACTCCAGTTGTTCGTCGGTAAATGTCTACGGTAGAATATAGGTATAGACGGGGATCAAGACACTGAGCTGCGCATGAGTTGCAGTGGTCAGCGACCCATAGCTGACTGCTAGCGCCAGGGCCAGCGAACCAGAGCTGCCAAAACCCTTCTACACCTCCAAGACCCTTCTACACCTCCACGCTGTGATCCTGGATAACTGGCTGCAACAGAGCAGACTGGCTAAGGAGAAGGGTTTAAAGAGGGAATGTAACTCGGAACTAAAAAATGCCTGCTGAAGTCGACCGAAAGGTGCAAATATCGCAGTCAAACTGTAAACTAGCAACACAACGGATTTTCGTTTTCCGGACTACATCCTGCTGCTTGCAAAGCCTTTTTCAGGGCTTGGTAGTGGGAGAATAAGAACAGAAGCTGAAGAAGAAGAAGGGTATAGACTGGCAAGACATGGTGAATAAATGAAGAACAATGAGAAAACTATGATGGAGTAGACAAAACAAGAAATGATTAATATGATCCTTGATTTATTTTTGAATTGTTTTTTTTCAGATTACACATGATTAACTTCTGGTGCCAGTACATTGGCATCAAGCCCAGCTTAGAAGTTTCTGCTGCATTCCAGGAAAACAAGCATATCTCTTCCAGCATCAGGAAATCTGTGTATTCCACTTACTTGACAGAAAGCAGACTTCCAGAGTACACCAAGAAAAACTATGTTCAGAGTTCACTTGATGAATTCAGCTTTGAGCATCACAAAGAAATTTCTCCAACTGTCGAACCAAAAGTTATAGATTCATTTATTTCACCCTTGCTGGCCGAGGATTTGTCAAAGCTGCCTCAGGTTTATATATTGGTTGCGGAGTATGATGTTGCAAGGGATGATGGCTTATTTTATGCTTCCAGACTACTTGAAGCTAATGTCAGTGTCCAGGTTCGTTATGTGGATAACCAGCCTCAAGGATTTCTTACTCCCATAATAGATTGTCAGTTCTTGAAATCTGATGATTCAGCAACAGTCTGGCATGAAATCTATACATTGTTTAAGCTGTCATTGTAATAAATGGGAGTTGAAACGTGAATGAGATGGCATATTTTTAAAATGATGAAAGTGGTACGATGTGAGAAAACAGCATGACCACTTTAACCCCACCTCCTCATCAATCAAAGCTTGCCGCTCCTTTTGAGGCATTTCCCATTGGCAACCTCCTCCAGCAAGATGGACTGGGACCTCTCTCCACTCAAATGGGTAGCCAGCACAATAGCTTCTTTGTGGCTTTCACTCCACTGCATCATACTTCATATTCTGAGGCCCTTTCATTCCCAAAACAGTTTACTTTTGTTTAGATATCAATGTTTCCGTAACCAGCGTTGTGATCATCCAGACATGCATACCCTCTCTTCAACTCAAGGTAATGAACATGAGGGGAACTTAAATAACACCTGCCCCATGCTTGCCCCGGGGCCATTTTTTTTCAAAACTTCTTTTTATCAACACTCTTGTGAGTGAGCGATGAAGAAGAGGACTGTTCTTGTTCGGGTTATCATTATTAATGTTGTCAGAGCAGCTTCTGAGCGGGTAAGATGGGCTACGTCTAGCTATGATGGACGGTTCCTTTCTCATCGTATGTCTTAAACAGACCCAGTTTTTTAACTTAAAACTTAACTTAACATCTTTATACTGGTTTAGAAGACCCTGCAGAGTCTGTATTCAACCAGTTTCATTTACATCACCTGGCTCTAAAAGCATCTAATTTATTCTTAAATGCATTAACTGTCCCTGCCTCCGCTACCTCCCCTGGCAATGCATTCCAAGCATTCACCACTCTCTTACTGCTAATTTGTTGTTCCATTGTCTGTTATTGGCTCCTTTCCCACAGATCTTAATTTCTCGCCATGTACTGCCACTTTAAACCCGTTATCCTTTTTCAATCATCATCATCAAGTGTCGTTTTCACCTCTGAGGTTGACGGTAATGGATCTCCAGCTGTCTCTGTTCTATGCCAGATTGGTACACTCAGTCAAAGTGTGTCTCTACCATAGATGTTGATGTTGTCTGTCCATCTGTACCTCTGTTTCCTTTTGGCTCGCTTGACGTCCACTCTTCCCTCCAATATAACTTCCAGCAGACTCATGTAGTTAGTTACATGACGAAAGTAATTTATTTGTCTGCTTATTTCCTTCAGAAGTATCTTCTCCACCTTGAGTTGTTCCAGGACCTCACTATTTGTTTTCCTATCTTACCAAGAAACTCCTCCAAGTTTTCTTTACACCAACATTTCAAAGGCTTCAATGTTTTTCATTTTCTTTGTCAGAGTCCAGGTATCTGTTAACGAAGGACAGTGTTCATTGTTGTACCACCTTGGTCGTTCTCCATGTTTCCACCCCATACAACACAGCTCATTACAATTGATGCATTTATTTATTTTATTTGTTCTTATTTTTTTACAGTTGAAGTGGATTTACAACTTGGAATATACATTTTTTGATGGTGCTAATCTACTAATGTTTTATATTACATAACATTATACACAATGTTTTATTTTTTCTATTTGAAGAATTTGTATCAAGAATATTATCCAGTTGAATTGTTCTGTTATGTGTGTTTGAAATTATCAAATTTATTGTTTTGCGGTGTATGTCTAATATTATTCAATTTAACACTTGGAACCTGTGGCATGCATTTATCGGGGTGTGTCTAAATACCCAGAGTCACATGTTTGCAGGAGTGACTGGTGAATCATTATTTTAAGTATATTGGGTTGTACTGCTTGGATAATATAGTGACATCTACACAGTACACACATTTCCAGGAATAACAAATATGGCGGCACAAATATCAAAGCATGGCTTAACAATGATTTTAGTGATGAAAAGGGGTTTTGAAAATTCATAAAATGACCATTCTAAAAGGCTAAAAACAAAACAAGTTGAAAATAATTTCAAGGACTTTGAGGCTGATAGATTGGATTTAGATGGTGATTATTCTTAAGAGTATCAACATGTGTGTGATTCGGATTACCATTCATCCATTGGTTAGGATCAAGCTAGATCTATTCCTTGGAGGGATCAGACTACGGTCCAGTGGGGTATCCGACTTAATGTAACAAGTAAATTTGATGAATATATTCCACATTCTACTGAAGTAGGAACATTGGAGGTTAGCTGGTCAGTCAATTTGAGATAGAGTAACTAAATGAGAGCACATAGTTTTGTCATAGTAAATAGCTTTGCTCAAATGTCTACATTGTCAACATTATGTTTTTTTTTCTCAGGTTCATAGGGGAATGGGATTTTACGGACTGAGTAGCCAGGGTTCAAAGGGTTAATTGTTCTGTTGGGTGTGTTTGGTATTATCCAATTTAATTGTTTTAGTGTGTGTGTTTGATATTATCCAATTTAATTGTTTTGCTGTGTGTGTTTAATATTATCTAATTTAATTGTTCTGCTGTGTGTGTTTTGTATTATCCAATTTAATTCTTCTGTTGTGTGTGTTTGGTATTATCCAATTTAATTGTTCTGGTGTGTGTTTGTGGTATTATCCAATTTAATTGTTCTGCTGTGTGTGTTTGGTATTATCCAATTTAATTGTTCTGTTGTGTGTGTTTGGCATTATTCAATTTAATTGTTCTGTTGTGTGTGTTTGGTATTATCCAATTTAATTGTTCTGCTGTGCGTGTTTGGTATTATCCAATTTAATTGTTCTGTTGTGTGTTTTATATTATTCAATTTAATTGTTTTGCTGTGTGGTGGATATTATCCAATTTAATTGTTCTGTTGTGTGTGTTTGGTATTATCCAATTTAATTGTTTTGTTGTGTGTGTTTGATATTATCCAATTTAATTGTTATGATGTGTGTGTTTGATATTATCCAATTTAATTGTTTTGTTGTGTGTTTGATATTATCCAATTTAACCTTTGTCGCCAGACATAAAAAAATAGATGCCCATTTCATCTGCCACAGTATTATTTTTCACGTTTTGCTATGGTTATTGACTTTGAGATTGTGTAGCCTTTATATATGTTGGTCTATAGATAGGATTTTGTTGTATGTAGAGACAAATATTAATAAAGAACTTGTTGTGATTATTGTTTTTGTTTGTTTATTAATTTCTGAGATGCAAGAAGATGAAGTGAAAATAAAAAACGGAACAAACGTTTAGTCTCACCTGTTTCTGGAAGTACTGGGTCCTCTGACAATTTACAAAAATTGTCACAGAGAATGGATAATAATCTATCACAAGATCAGTGTATCTATTAGTTTCCATTATAAATGTATTTTTTACATCTACATAAACAAACTATATATATCTACCTAAGTAGAATTTCTTGCAGTAACTTAACTTCATCACCCTCAATATACGGAGTGAAAAATAGAATAAATTGTTTCAAAATTCTCTCTAAAATCAAACAAATTTTCCAGTTGAAACAAGTGGACAGAAGTTCTCTATATTTAGATTAAAATACCCAGCTGTTTCTATGGCAAAAACTGATGTCAATGCAGAAAATTTGCCCCCTGCTAATTTTTTCGTATAAGACATAAACAATTATTTATTTTCTGGTTAAAAATGTTGCCAATAGTACGGTAAAGGAAAATTGTTCTGTTGTGTGTGTTTGATATTCTACTGTATATTTTAAGTGATGAGTGAGTCTTTAATTTTTGCTGTTAGTTCGGTGTTTTCTTCTCTTTTAAGTACCATGTTGACTAGCACACGGACAATTCTCTCCGTAACAGCATGTCTTTGTATCTTGATGACCCGTTCCTCGGCGTAGCTGCAGGTCCCAACTTCGTCTCCAGCGGACCCTATTTTGGGCCATGGAAGACCAGTACATGGTAAATGCTTCTCTAGAGGCATCTCGGATGTTACTATGTACAGCAAGGGAATCTGTCCAACGCATTGGAGGTCTTCCCCGTGGTCTCTTCTTACCTCGGGGGTACCAGACTGCTGTCACTGTGCTCCATCCTTGTCTTTCATGGATTACCACATCTTTCACCAGGGACAATCTTCTTATGTCAGAATTGTGGAGGCCTTGCATACGTTGGTTCTGGAGAGTGATTTCGACCAAGCGTCTTTCAAGGGAGGCCTGGGTAGCTCTCAATTTGTCCTCTAGTGATTTTGTTAGTGTCCCCGTCTTGGCACTGTAGCACATAGCAGGGAGTACAGTGGAATGGAAGAGGAAGACTCGTAGGTCGTGGTCATGACAACCGTCCAGGACCGTATAAATAGACAAGAAGGCTGCCCAACCCGCACTGCAACACATACATCGGTTCT
Organism: Ariolimax columbianus; assembly: GCA_036924085.1. Taxonomy (NCBI): domain Eukaryota; kingdom Metazoa; phylum Mollusca; class Gastropoda; order Stylommatophora; family Arionidae; genus Ariolimax; species Ariolimax columbianus. Next base: position 44,815,988 of record JAVGWX010000021.1, read on the forward strand.
ATGCAAATTCCTCAAATCTGGAGAAGATCCCATGTAGCTCTGCTAAAATCAGGAAAAACCTCATCAGAACCTAAGAACTTCTGACCTGTTTCACTATTGTCCCATCTGTACAAAGTCTTTGAAAGAATTATCCTGAACCATATCGCATAGACCCGTCATAGACAAGAAACTCATCAAGGAGCAAGCAGGCTTCTGGCCTGGAAGATCATGGCCAGATCCTTAACCTGATACAACTAATCGAGAACGTGTACGAAGGTAAACAGATTACAGAAGTAACTATTATTGACTTAAGTGCAGCATATGGCACCATAGATCAGCAGAAATTGTTTGCTAAGCTATATTCTATGATAAAGAACTGACGTCTCGCAAACCTCATTAAATGTATCCTTCAGAATAGGCAATTCTACGTCACTCTGGGGAGTAAAAAAAAAGTCGATGGCGAAACAAATAAAAATGGACTGGCACAAGGAAGTGTCCAGGTACCTATGCTGTATAATATATACACCAATGATCAAAATATAAATACAGAGGTGACAAAATTCATATATGCCGATGATACAGCACTAGCTGCCCAGGGATAGGGCTTCGAAGAAGTCGAATAGAAACTGACAAACGCTCTTGATACCCTTGCTTTATATTACCAAAAAAATCACCTCAAACCAAACCCCAGCAAAACTCAAGTATGTGCCTACCATCTCAGAAATAGATAGGTGAACAGAAAGTTGGAGATCAAATGGTAAGGACAGGATCTAGAACACAGCACGGCCCCGAAATACTTGGGAGTAAAGTTAGACGCTGTCCTATGCCGCATATTGTCAGAAGACAAAATAGAAAAAACATGCGATGTCCACACAGTGTCTTATAGATAAGCTAAAATCCTCATCAACAATCAGTCCTCAAAATGGAAGAAAGACATGGACGTGAACAATGAACGTAACCAAATCCACCAGCTTTACAAACATCAACAAACCACCATCTTTTGGACTGTAAACTATTGGGCCATCTACACCGGCTCGAAATACCACACAAACATGACTGCCCATGTAGAACCAGATTTACCCCACAAACACGACTGCCCACGTCAGATTTACCACACAAACATGACTGCCCATGCGGAACCAGATTTACCACACAAACATGACTGCCTATGTGGAACCAGAATTACCACACAAACATGGCTGCCCATGTGCAACCAGATTTACCACACAAACATGACTGCCCATGTGGAACCAGATTTACCACACAAACAAGACTGCCCATGAGGAACCAGATTTACCACACAAACACGACTGCCCACGTCAGATTTACCACACAAACATGACTGCCCATGTGGAACCAGATTTACCACACAAACAAGACTGCCCATGAGGAACCAGATTTACCACACAAACATGACTGCCCATGTGCAACCAGATTTACCACACAAACATGACTGTCCATGTGGAACCAGATTTACCACACAAACAAGACTGCCCATGAGGAACCAGATTTACCACACAAACACGACTGCCCACGTCAGATTTACCACACAAACATGACTGCCCATGTGGAACCAGATTTACCACACAAACAAGACTGCCCATGAGGAACCAGATTTACCACACAAACATGACTGCCCATGTGGAACCAGATTTACCACACAAACAAGACTGCCCATGAGGAACCAGATTTACCACACAAACATGACTGCCCATGTGGAGCCAGAGTTCAGAGCTTCAAACACATAGAAGGGTACTGGCCATCATACAGAAACCTACGATGCAAGAGGGAGCAGAGCTGATGTAGAAACAGTGCTGGTTACAACCCGAACCAGGATAGGACTGTGGGCTTTGTCCTAGCGATTGGACTACAGGTGTAGCATGACCAATAGGCTTGAGCGAAGAAGGCAGAAATAAGGCAGGAGGAAAGGAAGAAGAAGAACATACAAATTGCTTTTTCTCTCTGTCTTTTTCTTCGTAAAACTATTTTACCGAATATCTTTGTGTGAAGGGTTGTCTCTGATGGACAGTGCCCTTTATGGAGTTGCCTAAGTACATACCAGTGTTCTAGGATAGGGTCTGCTGTCTGAGTTACTTTTTGTATGCCTTTTTTTCCATCATCATCATGTAGCATGTCCTTTGCAGAACGTCACTCCCATCACAGCCCATTTGAAAGAAACTTGGGGATCAAGATGCTGAGCAGCGCATGAGCTGCAGTGGTCAGCGACCCATAGCTGACTGCTAACGTCAGGGCCAGCGAACCATAGCTGCCAAGATCCTTCTACACATCCACGCGGTGATCCTTGATAACAGGCTGCAGCAGGGCAGATTGGCTAATGAGAAAGGATCAATGAGGCAATGCTAACCCGGTACTAAAAAAATGCTTGCTGAAGTCGGAGTGTTGGACCGAAAGGTGCAAATATCGCAGCCAAGCTGTAAACTACGACACAACGCATTCCGTTCTTGGGACTACATTCTGCTACTTACCCTTTCAGGGTTTGGTAGTGGGAGATTGAGAGCGAAGAAGAAGAAGAAGAAGAAAGAAACTTGATATCTTGCTAAGTCGCCAGCCTGCTCCAGAGGCATGTCCAAGCATTCCTTGACATCTTGGGGCAATTACCTTCTTGGTCTACCATTTCTTGTCCGGCACCATACCTTTCATTACCGTTTTCTCAAGACCGTTGTGTCTTTTGATGTGTCCAAAGTATTTTAATTTTCTGTTCACGATGGAACAGAGAGATGTCATGACTACTGCGTATGTCGGACGACTGCCAGCTACCCAGGTAGATTGACTCCTTGGTGGCTGCAACATTGTTATTTTTCACCGACGCATATAGAATAGTCCACCCTAATTCAATGTAAACAGATGTTATTTCATATATAACACATAAAGATCATGGAGAGAAACAAAAGTATAACACGTGATTTAATGTAAGAAAACAGTTTTATTCTTACATGTGTTTACTATATTCTACATCAAGCAAAGATAACTTTACAACAGTGAAAGTGGAAATCACAGTTGCTTCCCCAGACTCAAAAACAGTCGTCACACATGTAATTGCTAGAAAATTTTAACCTTTTTTTTTAGCTGGATAGTTTATTTAAAAACAAATTCAGTACAAAAACTGATAAATTTCATGAAGATGTTTAACTTAATTTAACGTCTTTATACCGGTTTAGAAGACTCTGCATACACTGTAAGCAACCAGTTTCTTTGACATTCACTTGATCTGAAAGTTAAAAGTTAAAGTTAAAGGCGAGGGTCTATCAAAATGGCTCGGTCTCTCTCCGCACAAAGCACGAACTCCGTTAGCTCCAGCTATGAACCCAGGGATCTCCGGAAACAATTGCCATCATGAACTGATTGCCGCAGTTCGAAATCGAACCTCGGTCGTCTGAACACGAGGCAAACCGCTTGACCACCTCGCCACGGAGGCCGTTATTAATTGATTTTAATTTATTGATCTAAAAATGAATGCATTGAATGCATTAATTAACCCTGCCTCTACTTTTTCCTTTGGCAATACATTCCAAGCATACACTCTTGGTGAAAAAAACTATTTCCTGGTTTTGAACCTGGACATTTCTGTAATTAATTTATTGCTGTACCTTCTTGTTCTAAATGGCGGCTGTAAAAGGCGATTACAAATTGACATTTAATAGATCGCCAGGTGGCGAATACTTTCAGAGACATCTTGTTATCCTTACATAAATATAATTATTGTTGTTTTCAAGAGTTTGTAAGTAAAAAATGGTTATATTGTCTAATAGTTTAATAACATTCAACAAGTGGTTCAAACTTATTCGGAAGAATTACTCGAAACGGAAATTCTTTTGGAAAGGAAATATAATCTGATTTGCACATGAAAACTTTGCTGAAAATGAATGTACTTTTGTGTGACGACCTCGTTTCTGAACCAGCTCACTGATTGTACAAAGTTTTGAATTCTGTGGAGAAATGGAACAAAAAATAGTTGAATTCAACTAGAAACATGCGCACGCACGCACGCACACACACACAGAGGCAAGCACGCTCGTGTAGACTTGAACACACGGCTAACAATACTGATCACACAATGTTAGGGTCAGGTAAACATACTGACCAAGACCCCACCCTCTTCCACGAAGTTCTCACTGGAAACAGGCTGTTTTAGTTAGTCTAACAAGGTGCGGATCGGCGTGATCCCCGTAGTAGTGAGCGGGACGCATATGAAGCTAAGATTAGCACAGTCGCCTTCGTCATGTGGCGTGAAGTAAAAAGTGGAGTGCCACAAGGCTTAGTTTTTGGACTAATTTTGTTCTTGAAATATATACACGATTTGGACATTGATAAGCATGAATCATGTCTTTTGCAGAACGTCACTCTCACCACAGCGCATCTGTAAGACTCTCGATCTCTAGCCAGAATGTCGCTCTAAGAATAGCCCATCTGTAAGACTCGATCTCTAGCCAGAACGTCGTTCTAAGAATAGCCCACCTGTAAGACTCAATCTCTAGCCAGAACGTCGCTCTAAGAATAGCCCATATGTAAGACTCGATCTCTAGCCAGAACGTCGCTCTAAGAATAGCCCACATGTAAGACTCGATCTCTAGCCAGAACGTCGCTCTAAGAATAGCCCATCTGTAAGACTCGATCTCTAGCCAGAACGTTGCTCTAAGAATAGCCCCCCTGTAAGACCCGATCTCTAGCCAGAACGTCGCTCTAAGAATAGCCCATCTGTAAGACTCGATCTCTAGCCAGAACGTCGCTCTAACAACAGCCCATCTGTAAGACTCGATCTCTAGCTAGAACTCCCACCTCTGTCGCTGTCTTCTTTAGGACCTCAGCGATGTCTTGTGTCCATCTTCTCATTGGTCTGCATCTGCCCCGCTTTCCAACACCATACCCCCCAGTATCGTTCTTTCCAGATCATTATGATGTTTGATGTGGTCAACATATTTTAACTTTTTGAAGAAGATATTGTTTACTAACCAATTTTCCTCGATGTCCAGTTTTTGTGGGATATCTGCATTTTTCCTTTCCGCTATCCATGTAATTTTTGATCACCCTTCTGTAGCATTTTAGTTCAAAAGATTCAATTCTTTTCTTTAGTGTTTGTGTGGTGGTCCACATTTCATATCCGTACTTTTCCACCGGGAAGATGCAAGTTCGAAGAATTTTTGTGTTGGTCATTTTATTAAAATACTGCATTAAGTTTCTCATTTTCTTCAACATCTGCATTGCCATAGTGATTCTCCGTTTGACTTCCGTCAGGCAATCTTCCATTATTGCTTATAATTGAGCCGAGGTACAAAATTTGTGTTTCTCAATTTCCTGTACAATAAAAATACAATAAAACAACAATAAAAAAATAATAAAAAAAGATAACTTCCCTCATGTGTACTTGTTTGTATGGCTAACAATGACTGACTTAGTACCACCACTGCTACCACGGTGTTTAGAAGTATTTGTATCTTTTTTCTTGTGCTTTATAATTGTTATTGAATGCCCTAGCCGGTTCTATTCCCAAACCTCCTTAGTCGCCTCTGACGTCATGTCTGACAGGCTGCAGTGTTCTACTATGACAGGCTGCAGTGTTCTACTAATCACCCTCATTTCGTGCCCCGGTAACGTCGAGCGCTACCTTAAAACATATGGCATTCATCCCCCATTTGCACAGCTCTATGGCAGTGTCGACAGCCTCAGGATGACCGCCGCTTTTTTCGAAAAAATAATGGTTACTGTCTGACTGCGTACGAAGAAGAAGAAGAAGAAGAAGATCCCCCATTTGCACGTTTGCCTGATTCTTTGCCCATCTATACATACCATCAAAAGCCAGCTTCCCATCCTTGTCGACATCCGCTACCATATAATACCCTTGGACATTGTCCGCAGCCTCCTCCGGTGACATGCCCATAGCCTGTGCTGCGTCAACAAGTTCCTTCTCTGTGAAGTGAATAAAAAGGAGTTAAACAACAATACCAGATATAACAGATTGAATGATCACTTACACAGAGTTCTTCTTCTTGTAGTTGCTCTTCTTCTTCTTCTTCTTCTTCTTCTTCTTTTTCTTAACTTGACGTCTTTATACTGGCTTAGAAGACTCTGCAGTCTGTATACAACCAGTTTATTTTACTTCCTTGATCTAATAACTACGTGCATCCAATCTACTTAGAGGCGTTAGAGGTGAAATTCTTGGATCGCCGCAAGACGAGCTACTGCGAAAGCATTTGTCAAGAATGTTTTCATTAATCAAGAACGAAAGTCAGAGGCGCGAAGACGATCAGATACCGTCGTAGTTCTGACCATAAACGATGCCGACTAGCGATCCGCAGGAGTTGCTTCGATGACTCTGCGGGCAGCTTCCGGGAAACCAAAGTGTTTGGGTTCCGGGGGAAGTATGGTTGCAAAGCTGAAACTTAAAGGAATTGACGGAAGGGCACCACCAGGAGTGGAGCCTGCGGCTTAATTTGACTCAACACGGCCAACACTGAAATGATTGACATGCCGAGACCATTCTTCTGGGGTCTAATATGGAACTGGTGCTGGACTTAGACCCCCAGAAATCTGGGGTTATGTCCCTGTGGCTCGGTTCTGTCTGCATCCAGTGTGTGATAAAGGAATTGACGGAAGAGCACTATCAGGAGTGGAGCCTGAGACCTAAGTTAACTTACCACGCCAATACTGCAGAATGACTATCAAAAAGTACACCTTCGCGGGGTCTAATAGAGAACATGTGCTGGAATTAGACCCTCGAAAATTTAGGGGCTACCCTCTAAGAAACTTGATTGTCTCGCTAAGGGAATTGACGGAAGGGCACCACCAGGTGTGGAATCTGCGGCTTAATTTGACTGAACACGCCAATACTGTAGAACAACTGACAAATCGAGAGCACTGCCGTTTGGGTCTAATAATGAACGTACGCTGGTATTAGACTCACGGATGACAAGTCAGCTCCCAAACACTCAAATGAAAGAACGCTACGGAAATCGTGTCTTAACTCTGCAGAAACCGCAGATTTCAAATACCTGGTCATTGACAAACAAAAGCCCTCAATAAATTCGTCTGACCAAATAGTGAACGGGTGCTGGAAATAGATCATCTGAAGACAGGTCAGTTTTACCCTACAAATGACAGGGCGTTGCTACGGAAAACCAGCTCAAATCGAGAGGAGCCGCAGACACTTTGGTTCACGTACCAGGCTGATAAGCCAAGGGCGCGAGGCTACCATGTGGGGGATTACGGCCGAACCCTTGTAAGCCGCAATCCCGCCCAAAATCTCAGCACCACTGCAATGGGAGGCTCCTACATGCTCGGGACCTGGGGCTTGCGCCCCAGCCCTATCAGGTAGAGCCACAGTAAGAGGTCCTTGCCGCCCGCAAATCAAAGCGGGCGGACAAACTGCTTGATACTCACCCAATACGGCGATGGGGTGCGAAAAACACCAACCAAAGACTTAGAACCTGGTCGGGGTGTCGAAAACAGTAGAGCAGCCACCACACTGTGAACTGTCAAGACTCAACCACTGACCATGAGAGTTGTCCGCACACCAGGCGATCAACATCTCTGTGACATTACCAGGCTTGTCCTCTGGCTAAATACACTCCGGCTACGATATCTACCTCTGTACGTTATCAGCCATAACTATCATGCTGGACGCAGAAGAGATGCAGACCAGCGGACATTGCACACCTGCCCCACTGTGTCAACACCCCAGGTGGCGGGGAATGCTAGGCGTACCATCTCTGCATAGAAGCCAAGAAAACAAAGGGAAAAAGAGATACCCCACTCACATGCAAATGCTACGTTTCTGGCAGGACGTGACGATCCTGGGATACAGACACACTGGACTGCCTCTCTTCCGGGTAAACCAGTCCATCTCATATATCATCATCATTGCACCCTAAAGACACGAGTAGTGAAGACTCGATAGTCTGGTAAGACAACTTCCATAGGAGAGAAAACTCTGATCGTAAACAACTGCTGCCTTGCAGATAGGCTGGGGACAGCCAAAGGCTAAGGAGGGCATCCCTACAGAAACGCCTGTTGAAATCGGATGCACGGGGCCGCAAGCCTAACAAAACAGTGCAACGTAAATCACAGTATGATGGCACAACCTATTCGAAAAACGTATGGCGCTCATCCTGAGGAGACCCGCCAGGCAGCGATAGCGCCGGGCCCCACGCCTCGAAGGGGCCCACCCTTGACTACTGGTGGTCACCCACCCATGTGTCGTGGAGTCAAGGCACATGGCTATGGGGAAACGACTATTGGCCAAAACATCAAGACCCTCAGAATACTACAGTGGAATGCGGAGGGAGTCATTAACAAAAAACTTTCCCTAACACATCACCTGCATGAAGGTAAGATTGACGTGGCATGTATCCAGGAAACGCACCTCAACAATAACCATAAATTCTCAATCAGAGGATACCAGACTTTCCGTCTAGATAGAGAAGGCCACAAAGGAGGGGTCCTGATACTGACCAGAAACAGCATACCGAGTAGCGCGGTACCTGTCAATCACACCGGACAAGCAGAAATTGTAGGAGTTGACATAATGGCTCAAGAGACGAAGCTCCGCATTTTCAATCTGTACGGACCACCAAACAGAGACCTATCGCTCTCGAGTATGGAGGTCAGAGACTCCAACTGCATAGTAGTTGGAGATTTCAACAGCCACTCGGAGAGATGGGGATACTCTGACACAGACAGCAGAGGTGACGAAGTGGAAGATTGGGAGATAGATGCAAATCTCTCCCTAATCAACAGGCCGGAGGATAGCCCTAGCTTCTATTCAAGAACATGGCATACCACCTCGACTCCAGATTTGGCCTTCTCCACACAGGACATACACTATAAAATAGACCGCCAGGTGCTAAACCAACTGGCAGGTAGCGACCACAGGCCGATCAGGTTAACCATTGACATGGAAGTAGGCCCACAGGAAACAAAACCGCTCCCACGTTGGAATTACAAACGAGCCGACTGGGACAGATTTGCAATCCTGACAGATGGGCTGTGTGAAACCATCAACACACGAAACACCAAAATGAAGCCCATGGTAGAGAGCCTAAGCAAGGCAATAATGCAAGCCGCCACTGAAACCATCCCAAGAGGAGCTAGGAAAAACTATAAGCCCTACTGGAATGATGAGTTACAGAAAGTGGAAGATGCAGTAACAAATGCGAGGAACATGGCAGAACGAGAAAAATCCGTGGAGGCAAACATCGCCCTCAAAGCCGCCGCGGCGAAGTACAAACACACTCTCAAGCAAACAGCAAGAGAAAGTTGGAAAAATAAAACGGAAAGTTTAAACCTGGACAAAGAAGGGAACAAGCTATGGAAGCTAGTCAGAGCCATGAACGACGAAACCCCGTCAAATAAACAAATTACTATCAAGCAAGGCGAAAACTTGATCACAGGTAAGAAAGCCGCAAACGCCTTTGTCGATCACTATGCCAGAGCAAACCACATCGAGGTCCCTGCAGATAAGCATACAGACATTAGCGAAGAGCTAAAGGGGCACGAAAACATAAATACGGCTCCTGAAGAGCACATGATGGCCAAACTAACAATGCGCGAAATGGAAGAGGCTATGAGAACACTAAAGAGAAGGAAATCTCCCGGAAAAGACGGGATAACAAACGAAATGCTGATGGGGCTGGGCCAAACAGCGAAGGAAAAACTACTATCAGTCCTGAACCAAAGCTGGAAAAGGGGTATTGTACCCCAGGCATGGAAAGATGCAATACTGGTACCAGTACCAAAAACAGGAAAGGACAAAACAGATCCGAATGGATACAGGCCCATAAGCCTACTGAGCTGTGTCGGCAAGCTGATGGAACGGATGATAAACACCAGACTGATGTGGCATCTGGAAGAAAAACGAATACTAATTCCACAGCAAGCCGGCTTTAGACAGCACAGATCCACTGAGGACCAGGTCATCCTCATAGCCCAGGAGATAGAAGATGCCTACCAGGCACAGAAACACACAGTAGCTGTTTGGGTGGATCTGGAAAAGGCATTTGACAAAGTCTGGAAGGATGGACTTAGAGTCAAGCTAAGAAGAAGTGATGTTTGTGGGAAGATGTACAAGTGGATCAACCACTACCTCAAACAAAGAACGGCCAGAGTCCAAGTACAAGGGCAGATGAGCAAAAAGGTGACACTCGAGCAGGGAGTACCCCAAGGGGGAGTACTGTCACCCACACTCTTCCTGGTATATATAAACGATATTACAGAGAATATACCAAGAAGAGTCCATAGCTCAATGTTTGCAGACGATCTGGCTATGTGGACCTCTGAAAAGAATCTCACCATAGCAAGAAATCGGATGCAAACGGCCCTAACATCGCTGGAAGAGTGGGCGAACTCATGGCTGGTCAAAATAAACGAGGAGAAAACCACGTGCACAATATTCTCGCTCTCATTAAAACCCCAAAGTACCAAATTAAGCCTAAATGGCAAAATCCTGCAGCCAAACGACAACCCAACCTATCTGGGAGTCACATTTGATCGGCGCATGACATGGAAAAGTCAGATTGAGAGAAACCGAATGAAAGCCAGAGAAAGAATGGCGATCATGAGGAAACTTGCTGGCACAAGCTGGGGAGCAGACGAAGGCATACTAAAGAAACTGTACACTGGAAGAGTGAGACCAGTTCTCGAGTATGGCATCGCGGCATGGACAACAGCAGCGAAGGCGAACTTCGATAAAGTTAACAAACTTCAAAACCAAGCTATGAGAATCATAACTGGTGGCATGAAGTCAACGCCAATTGTAGAACTTGAAAAGATTACAAAACTGCAATCCATGACCGACAGAAGAGACTGCAGAGCCCAGCTGCAGTCAGAGAAACTCCGAAGACTGACGGACCATCCAATGTACCAGAGGCTAAACAATTTGGGAACTGGGAAACTAAAGCGGAGAAACTTTGCAGAAATAGCCAAAGCAAAGATGCACGAAGACCCCATAAACGCACTAACAACACCAAAACCCATCACTACTGTACGAAAACCTACTTGGAGGCAGGACATATTTCCAGAGGTGGTAGAAAATATACCAGGTATTGCAAACAAAAACTGCCAGACCGAAAAAGAAAGGAGAGACACTACCCTAAGCTTCATAACGAAAAGCTACCCAAGCATGGACTGGACCCATGCATACACCGACGGTTCTGTAACAAACACTACACAGAACGGAGGGGCAGGAGCATTCCTGAACCTTCCAAATGGCAGAAAAATAACACTGTCATTCGCTACTGGTAAGTACACAAGCAATTTCAGAGCGGAGGCAGAGGCACTGAGGGCGGCAGTGGAAGAAATGGCAACACACAGTGAAAATGAGAGCCACATAGTCTTGTTGACAGATGCTCTCGCCGTAGTCACAGCGCTAAAAAGCCAGAAAAACACTGAGCTTAATGACTTAAGAGCAGCACTCTGCAAACTGTGCCAGCTGTCCGCACCAAAAAGGGTAGTGGTACAGTGGGTTCCGTCACACTGCAACATCCAAGGCAACGAGGAGGCAGACAGACTGGCAAAAGAAGGTGCAAGGCTACCACAAACAGATACCAGTATGACGTACGAAGAGTCAAAACGGCTTATCAAAGCCAGGTACATTACCAAATGGGAAACCGAACATACTGGTTACACCAAAAACGATGCCTATTACCAGTTGAACCGAAGAGAGCAGGTCGTTGTCTTCAGACTTCGCACTGGCCACAATAGACTGAGGTACCACCTATTCAACAAATTGAAGATAGGGTGTACCGACGAATGCCCGTGCGGTACTGGTAAAATGACTACTGAACATCTGCTGCAGAACTGCCCGACATACGGGGATCAGAGAGAGCAGATGTGGCCATTGCCAGTGGAACTGCAAGACAAGCTCTATGGTAGTGGCGAGAGTCTCAGGACGACCGCCGCTTTTTTCGAAAAAATAATGGTTGCTGTCTGACTGTGTACGCAGAAGAAGAAGAAAGAAGAAGAATGATCACTTACACAGAGTTCTTCTTCTTGTAGTTGCTCTTCTTCTTCTTCTTCTTCTTCTTCTTCTTTTTCTTAACTTGACGTCTTTATACTGGCTTAGAAGACTCTGCAGTCTGTATACAACCAGTTTATTTTACTTCCTTGATCTAATAACTACGTGCATCCAATCTACTTATTAATGCATTAATTGACCATGCATCCACTATTTCCCGTGGCAATGTATTCCAAGCATTGAACCCTCTCTGAAAAATGTTTCATAGTTTCTAATCTGGACCTTTCTGTAATTAACTTGTAGCTGTGCCCCCCTGTTGTCATTATTGTATGTACTTTGAAAAACTTATTACGGTAGTCTTCTTCTTCTTCTTCTTCTTCTTCTTCTTCTTCTTCTTCTTCTTCTTCTTCTTCTTCTTCTTTTTCTTCTTCTTCTTCTTCTTCTTCTTTTTCTTCTTCTTCTTCTTCTTCTTCTTCTTCTTCTTCTTCTTCTTCTTCTTCTTCTTCTTTTTCTTCTTCTTTTTCTTCTTCTTCTTCTTCTTCTTATTTTTCTTATTCTTCTTCTTCTTCTTCTTCTTCTTCTTCTTCTTCTTCTTCTTCTTCTACTTCTCCTCTTCTTCTCCACCTTCTCTTCTTCTTCTTCTTCTTCTTCTTCTTCGATCAGGTGATGTTATATTTCTAGTCCGGTAAGGTTTACGAAGCAGACTGTGCTCCATTTGGTCTGCATAAGTGAGGCAGTCCTGTAGGATATGTTCTGCTGTTTGCCTGGGGGCTCCGCAATCGGACGTGGTGGTGTCTCTAAGATCAATTCAGTGGAGGCTGGCCTTGAGTCTGTAAAGTTTTGAGTCTGAATATCTTTGTCTGCCCATCTTTGCCAAGTTTGTTTAGGCTGTATTTTTCTGGCTTGTATTCTTTGCACTGGCATTTCCTTCCGGACACATTAATCGCTTGATGAAGCAACAAGAACAATATGAATGGCGTACGTGCGTATAAATGTATATATCCCGAGTCGTCTATCGGGGTCTTTGTGTATGACAGGGACAATAATAGCACCACTGCCTAACAGAGAGCTTGTCATAAGAGGTGATTAACTGTGTGACATGGCATAAGTCCGGCCATGGTTAGGTGGTTTGTTTAGAGCAGCGTAGATGGCGTCTAACAGGCTACGGGTCTACTTTTCTCTAGTGGTTAAGTCTGTTAAGATGGACTCGCACATCGGTTAATCACCCTCTGTAAACGCTTGTCCCAACGCGGCGGAGTATTAAGCTGCTCAAGCCTGCTAAGCAGGAAACCCTTCACCCGCCTACATCCAGCTAATACCAGGGCTGGGACCTGCACAGGGGCACTGCCCCTATAGAAGTACAGTTCGACAAAGAACTAAGAATATAAATATATATATATATATATAAATATATACGCACGCACGCCATTCATATTGTTCTTGTTGCTGTGTTGTTCATATTGATTCGTTTCCAGCGCTGTCTGTTCTATTAACCTCATCCACTCTTCCAAACTTTCACGCAATGCGATCTTTCATTCTTGCACATTTGTCAATGCTAATATCTGACACTGCCAGATGTACGGTTGATCATTTGTCGTTTTCTGTCCATTGTAACGATTGAATATCTTCGTAATGGTAATACCTGGTTGTCATCACATTTGCTTTTTGAATTCTTTCTTCTCCATGTTCATTTTGATTTTGTTTGTGAAATTGCATCCCAAATAATTGAATTCCACAACTTGATGAAGTTCTGTCTCTTCTTTCTTCTTCTTTTGTCCTACTGCCCTTGCGATAATGTGTCGCAGCGAGACGAGATGGGTAGATTTCTTGTTATTTCCAAGTGTGAGGCTTGTATTGTTGTGAGGTGTAGCTTTTTGAGTGTGTCAGAGACACCCTTGATATTTCGATGTTAAGTCTGGCATCTTGCTCGTAGTTCGGAGACCTGCATATCATATACTTTGGCAGCAGGCTGGTCATAATGAATTCTGACTAAATGATCATACCACTTGTTTTTTTTTGGGGGGGGGGGGGGAGGGGGTGTCAATGTATGCATTAACTAGGTTCGCCCCCACTATATGCCTCAAATGGTGTTGCGGAGTCGGTCACGGATTATCTTTCCGACTGCACTTTTCACACACCGCATCACACAGCTCTGAATCTTTCTCTCATGTGTTTCTAGAAAGAACCAATATTTACATTGGTAACACAATGTAGGAATTCAGTGCTTTTATCAGCCTCCTTTTAGTGGAAAGAAGCATTCTAGGGTGTTTCAAAATAGGTGTAATTTGATAGTGGACACTGTGTTTCCCATATGAATACTATGTGCGATTATGTCCACTCTGCCGTCAACAGTGAACATACTACCTAGATTTTTGAAGTCTCGTACTTGTTTAAAACCAATGTCACTGCTGTGGAAACTTCTCCGAACGTATTCACGCGATATCAACATATTCTTTGTCTTGTCTTTGTCTTGGACCCACCAAATGAAGCTAAAAATCACTTCACTGCATTCTTCATGTTTTTTAAACACAAAAATGTTCACACAAATGTTCTACAAGAAAATGCACCTTTTTAATTAGCAACAATTATGTTCATAAAGTTAAAAATAAAAGGTTTTGCATAAATAGTAAGAGAAAGCAGCGTTATTGTCATCTCAAAGAAATACAATTATTCAGAGAGCAACATCACAGTAATTGAACAATCATTAAAGGAAATAATTATTTAAATATCAGGCCACGCTAACACCACGTGATGGGGAATGAAGTTCAGATATTAAGAATAGAACAGCCGGAGAAAATAGAACGGCCTTCACGGAAATATTAAACGTCTTGTGTAACAGATCTTGGTCAAGGAAGACAGAAAAGTAGCGCTGTATTGACTTGCAAGGCAAGTCTTTGTTATATAGGAGCTAAATACAAGAAAATAATAAACAATACTATTAACAGATTTATTTCTTCTTTTTCTTCTTCTTTTTCCTCTTCTTCTTCTTCTTCTTCTTCTTCTTCTTCTTCTTCTCTTCTTCTTCTTCTTCTCCTTCTTCTTCATTCTTCAATGTATTCTTCTTTCTTCTTTTTGTTCTTTCGTTCTCTTCTTCTTCATTTTCAATCTTCTTCATTATTCTACTTTCTTCTTCTTCTTCTTCTTCTTCTTTTTGTTTTTATTTATTTCTTCTTCTTCTTCTTCTTCTTTTTCATCTTTGTTTGCTCTCAAGAACAATATCCACTTTTTACTTCACATCACTCAGAGTACACCTTATTTATGCCCACTCTCTGCCTTTTCCCGTTTATCAACTTTCAATTCATTCGGCAACCTCCCCACCTATTCCATGTGATTTTTAACTTTTAATATAATCTTTGATGAGGTACTCTATCCAAAGCCTCTGCAAAGTCTAGATAAATAACATCCACTGGTTACCCCTTATCTATCATTTTAGAAACCTACTCCATGAACTCCAATATATTTGTTAAGCACGAGTTCCTTCTAGTAAACCAAATGCTGACTATTTCTGATTAGATTAAACCTGTCTAGATGTATTTCAATGTTTTCCATGATTATTGACTCTAACGATTTACAGACTATACTCGTTAAACTCACCGGTCTATAATTAGGTGTAGCGTGGACAACACCAAAGCAAACAGACCCGAACGACGGACAGCACTGATCGCCAGAGAACTAGCTAGATACAACATCTGCATAGCTGCCCTGAGCGAGACACGACTGGCAGAGGAAGGGCAGATCACAGAAGAAGGCGCTGGTTATACTTTCTTCTGGAGCGGCCGCAGCAAAGAAGAACGCCGTGAAGCTGGAGTTGGCTTTGCCATCAAGACCAACATGGTCGACAAGCTCACAAGCATGCCCAGAGGAATTAATGACCGCCTGATTACACTGCGTCTCCCCCTAATAGGAGGGCGCCATGCAACACTCATCAGTGCATACGCACCCACGATGACAAATCCTCAGGAAACAAAAGATAAGTTTTATGAGGACCTTAAGGCGCTCATCGCTGCAGTCCCCAAATCTGACAAACTGGTCATCCTCGGTGATTTTAACGCTAGGGTTGGCACAGGCCATACAGCTTGGGAGGGGGCCATTGGCAGACAT
Organism: Ariolimax columbianus; assembly: GCA_036924085.1. NCBI lineage: Eukaryota > Metazoa > Mollusca > Gastropoda > Stylommatophora > Arionidae > Ariolimax > Ariolimax columbianus. The sequence goes on from JAVGWX010000021.1 coordinate 44,832,033, forward strand.
GGTATCGGAAAATGCAATAGTAACGTACTGCTACTTCTGAGGACATGTGCCGCAAATGAACTACTCATTACAAACACAGCTTTCCGACTACCTGTCCGAAATAGAACCACATGGATGCACCCAAGGTCCCGCCACTGGCACCTCATTGACTATATTATCATCAGACGTAGGGATCGAGCGGATGCTATGGTAACGAAGAGCATGTGTGGTGCAGAATGTTGGACCGACCATCGACTTGTCATTGCCAAGCTAAACTTCAAGATCCAGCCCAAAATGCGCCCCCAGGGAAAGAAACCACCGAGGAGGCTAAATGTCTCTCAGTTGAAATACGAACCCACGAGAGGAGGCTTCCAGGAAGAGCTTGAGGGTAGACTGTCTGAGCTCCGTTTTGAAAAGAACGACATCGAAAAGAACTGGGCATCATTGAGAAACACACTCTACGATACAGCTGTTAAACACATTGGCCCAATCACGCGCAAGCATAAGGACTGGTTTGATGAGAACGATCTAGAAATACAGGGCCTTCTCGATGCAAAACATGAAGCGCACAGGGAATACCAGAGGGACACACCATCACCGACAGCAAAAGCTGCGTTCAATACTGCTCGCAAAGCTGTCAAGACCAGGCTTAGAGAGATGCAAGACTCCTGGCTCAGCAAAAGAGCTGACGAAATTGAGATGTTCGCCGAGCGTCATGACACCAAACGGTTTTACGAGGCACTGAAAGCTCTCTACGGCCCGCAGCCCTCTAGTAATACTCCAGTTCGCAGTGCGGATGGGGTACTGCTAACAGATAAGGTTCAGATTCTAGACAGATGGGCAGACCACTTCTGCAAAATACTAAACCACCCATCGTCCATAAATAAAGAGGCCATCCGGCGAATGCCGCAGGTGGAACTGAACCTGGCGTTGGATGAAGTCATTACTGAGGAGGAAGTCGACAGGGCAATCAGTTCACTATCTATTGGAAAAGCTCCAGGAGCTGATGCAATACCAGCAGAGGTATATAAGACAGCTGGCCCATCCCTCACCAGAAGGATCACTGAACTCTTCTGTCACATGTGGGCTGAAGGTAAAATTCCGCAGGAGCTAAAGGACGCCTCAATCGTTCACCTATACAAAAGAAAAGGCAATCGTCAGGAATGCGACAATCATCGTGGAATATCGCTACTCTCCGTAGTAGGCAAGATCCTAGTGCGCTTACTGATAAACAGGCTCCACAAACACATTGAACAAAGCCACAACCTCCCAGAAAGCCAATGTGGATTCAGAGCCGGAAGAGGAACAGTGGACATGATTTTTGCCGCTCGCCAAGTACAAGAGAAGTGTCGAGAGCAAAATCAGGCCTTGTACACCACATTTATTGATTTGTCAAAGGCATTTGATACAGTAAACAGAGGAGGGCTGTGGATGATAATGTCTAAGTTTGGCTGCCCCAACAAGTTCATAACAATGGTGAAACAGCTACACGAAGGCATGTGTGCTCGTGTACTGGACAGCGGTGCAATCTCTAAAACGTTTCTAGTATCAAACGGAGTAAAACAAGGATGTGTACTCGCCCCGACTTTGTTCAGCATGATGTTCGCGGCCACGATGACAGACGCCTTCAGATCATTGGAGCTTGGAATACCCATAAAGTACCGCACAGATGGCAAGTTACTCATTTCCAGAAGAATGAAGGCCAAAACCAAAGTGGCTGGCGACATAATCAGAGAACTTGTATTTGCTGACGACTGTGCTCTAATGAGCAACTCAGAACTGAACATGCAGGTTGGAATGGACCAGTTCTCTGCCGCATGCGAAAATTTTGGCCTGACCATAAATGCCAAAAAAACAGAGGTCATGTACCAACCAGCACCAGGCATGCCGTACACAAAACCAGAGACTACAGTCAGCGGGCAGACGTTGAATGCCGTAGACAAATTCACATATCTGGGCAGCACGCTGTCGAGATCTGTCAGCCTAGATGATGAGGTGGCAAGCAGAATAGCAAAGGCCAGCACAGCCTTTGGTAGAATGCGCTCGATGGTCTGGGCACGTCGTGGCATCAGCGTCAAGACCAAATTGAAAGTCTACCGTGCAACCATCATTCCAACCCTACTATACGCTTGCGAAAGCTGGACTGTATACTCTGGACATGCAAGGAGGTTAAACCACTTCCACACAGGTTGCCTGAGGCGAATATTCCACATCCGATGGCAAGATCGTGTAACTGACATCGAGGTTCTCTCGAGGTCTAACATGCCCAGCATACATGCACTGCTAGAAAAAGCACGACTAGGATGGGCCGGACACCTCGTCCGTATGTCAGACGAGCGGCTCCCAAAGAAGCTTCTCTACGGCGAGCTGAGAGACGGATGGCGCGAGAGAGGGCGCCCAAAGAAACGTTTTAAAGACGGTCTGAAGGACTCACTAAAAAGTTGCCAGATAGACTTCGACACCTGGGAATGTCTTGCGAAAAACAGATCTGACAGGAGAAGCGCAGTCAAATCGGGTGTAGCTGCCGGTGAAGATGACCGTGTTGTGAAAGCCCAGAACAGACGTGAGACGCGGAAATCCCGAGTAGCGGGAACACCATCCCCTTCTACAAACCTCGTGTGCCCGATATGTAGCAGATGTTTTCGTGCTCGCATTGGCCTGTTCAGCCACATGCGCACCCACACCCAACAGGGAAATCTGTGACAAGGATGATGTCGGCGGTCCTCATCGACAACGATGGACAGCTATTATTATTATTATAATTAGCTGAATCTGATTTCTTTTCCTTTTTGAATGTGAATCACTCCTGCATCTTTCCAATCTCTTGGAACAATCTCTTTGCAAGTGATTGAGAACATAATATAGTCAATGGTTTTGCTAGTTGGTCTCTAATTTCAAATATCATTTTTGGATGATACCATCTTGACCTGGACATTTATCTACTTTCGACAAGCCAGGCAGGTTACAGTGTTACTTTTCTTTACTCACCTTTTCTGCCCACGGAACATACGAGCGAGGATGGAAGAACCATACAATACAATCATTATAGCGGTTATTACTATCGTTGGAACCACTAGTTATTGTCAGGGCTAATGAACATTCTGTTTTGCACCAGCATCGCCATCGAGTGTATTTGCTAGGTTGTCCTTTATTCCCATTATAAAAAAAATAAAAAAGCACAAACATGCCTTACATAGGGCTGGAACCCATTCACTTTTGATTATATGACCACCATCAAAACAATTCGGCCACCCAATCCTCGAAACTGAGATAAAAACCAAAACAATTGACAGTTCCTTCCCCCTTGAATTCTTGCCGCTAGACGTCTTGGTTGAGTTTCATTGATGCACTTAAAGCGTTTCGTGTGGTCTGTCCAATGGGGGTATACTATTCCCTCTTAAAAGCTTTAGCCACATATTGATCTATTGTCTCCCTGGTTTTCTGTGCGTCCTAATTGCCCTTATATAGAGGGCAAAGCGCGTGATGTTGGTTGAGCATTTCCCATTCTGGCCAATTTCCAAATTAGTCGAAATCAGTTTCGAAGCAGTGGAATCCTGTATCTTTATATGCACTATTACTGGTTAAAAAAAATATATCTTCCACTTCCGATCCTACAGAATATATACGTGTTATTGATTAGTGTATTCCTGTATTGTCTCGTAAAAGCAACATAAAGATATACACCTCAAGCAATGCATGCGCGTCCTGACACATCTCTCTGCAGAACATCCAAGATTAGTTAACCAGTTGATCCCCTCTCACTGCAATATAGTAGGCAGACTCATTGGTCTCGAGGTACGGTGTTCGCCATGGATGCTGGAGGTCGCGGGTTCGAATCACGGTGAAGACCGACATTTATTTCACATGGATCTCACTGGTAACAATTCCCCTGATCTCTGGGTTTCCCCTGATCTCTGGGTTTCCCCTGATCTCTCGGTAGTGAGATCAGATCGGTTCCCGTGTTCAGTGTCGAGCACGTTAAAAATTCCTTGGCAGCTGGAAATCGAGAAGAGTAGGTTAAATGGCCGCTGCCCGAATAAAATTCAAGTTAAAAATCATTCAAAGTTATTTGTACTTTTCTCCGGCGGTTTGTGAAGAGCAGCTATAGATGGCGCCTGACTGGCTGCGGGTCTACTTAGCACATCGGTTAAACCACCCTTCAAGAAACTGGTAGAATAAAAATTCATTAAATTAAGTTAATATCGAAGACAATGAAGCTGCAGGCAGACTAGCAAAGGGTGACGGAGCTTTCCTACAAACAGACATGATGGCGCCTAACTGGCTGCGGGTCTACTTAGCTCTAGTGTCTTTAGTCTATTAAGATGGAATAGCACATCGATTAAACCACCCTTAAAGAAACTGGTAGAGTAAAAATACATTAAATTAAGTTAATATCGAAGGTAATGAAGCTGCAGACAGACTAGCATTTGGTGACGGAGCTTTCCAACAGACAGACCTGATCATTGATCGCGTAAAATGAAGCAAATACTATAATAGTTGTCCATCACAAGTGATGAAGACCACTCTCTTTGTTCAGCCGTGTGGACAGTCGTATCTCCTGCTATGTCCGCTGAAATGGGTGACTTGCGCGGTGATTTGGATTAAAGTGAGGAAAAAACTGCGCCTTTTGTCAACCTCACTCACAGAGCCTAAGCTACCTTTTGCCAGTGGCAAGACATTCATCGAGATGACTGGAGATAGCATAGGATGCAGATTTTGCCTCAGGGTTACCACCGAAGCCTTTCCGTAAACATGTAACCCGCAGGGTAGAAAGGTGGGAAGGCATCTAACGCAGTTTGTCGTGCCTTTTCGATAACCACAAGAGGTCGTATGGACAACACTCAGCGTGTGAGTGAGTCTAGCATATCTCCCCAGCTGTATTCAGCTCATCATAGTAGCAACTAAAATTCCCACAAGCCAAATTCGTGAAGGTGAACCGGCAGAACTAACCCGTGAAATACGTCACAGGTATAAGCGTAGTGCCATTCAGCCGGCGTCCAGACCAGGATAAACTGATGGAAGAAATCACAAAAAAAAAGAACGAAATAACAAGTCCAGACGGAAAACAACATCACGTTTCCGTGAACACAAGAGTAAGTCGTCGACTAGTGTAAATTCCAGGCAAATACGTGGTCTAGCGACATCAATAATGATCCAAAACAGTAGAGAAATGTAGACTCGCAGCCAGTGAGCCGGCAAATATCATAATTAGAGCCAATTTCATGGGAGCTGATCAACCTCCCCCCTCAACTCCGCCCACATACTAAAGAAGACAACAACTATTATGTTACTCGAGAAGAGCAAGTCGCCATCTTCCGACAATTCCAATCTAAAAGAATTCTGGGAAGTAGTCTCTAAACTGTATTAAAGATTCTAGAAAGTGATAATTCAGTGGATTCCACCTTATTACGACATATTTGGCAATCAGGAGGCTGACATACTGGTTAGAGAAGGCAGAAAGCTGTCTCAACCTAATGTAGATATAATATATGATGTTTACCATGTGCTGATACAAGTGGATAAAGGAGCATCCAAGACGACCACAGAATGACGCTTACTACAAGCTAAACAGGTGATGATAAACAAACTCCACACAGGCACAGCAGATTGTGATACTATCTGTTCAACAAGATAAACATAATGTAATGAAATGACTGATGAACATCAGCTGCAGAAGTTTCCAACATACGATACAGATACGGATCTCGAGACAAGCTCTTATGAAGGAGTAACCAATAACCTCACGAGGGCTCGGACCACTGCTCTCTTTAAGAGACATAAGCGGCGTTGAAGTCTGAAAGCGTACAAAGAAGACGAAGAAGAAGAAGAAGAAGACGAAGAAGAAGAAGAAGAAGACGAAGAAGAAGAAGACGAGGAAGAAAAAGAAGAATAAGAAGAAGAAAAGAAGAAGAAAATCAATTAACCCCTACGCCACTTTCCTTATCTATTATTCTAATATTGTTCTCGCCTATTCTATAATTATGTTCCATATTGGATCTACCCATGTGGATGACTGTACATTTATGTATATTAAACTCCATTTGCCATTTTACAAACCAGTCTAGAATTTTATCTAAATCCGACCTCAATATATCCACCTCTGCTATAAATGATACACTCCTACATAGTACATCCTACATTAACCAATAAAGCAGTTACTCTACGCCGGACAAATAAGGAAATATTAATCAACCAATCGATTCAGTAACCAATAAGTTAATTAAGAAACCACTCTACTAACCAACCAGTTAATCTCTCATACAACTAACCAATATCAACATATTCAATAACCTTACACAAATTACGGAATAGCTAAATACAAAAATAATTTCAATTAATTAACTATTAACTTCACTAACTGTGTAGTAATCGATTAAATAAGTCCAACACTCAAACAACTTCCATAGTTCGCTCATCAACGTGCACCTAGAAAGACCCACTCCGCGATTATTCCCTATTCCTTAATCCCATCACTGTGTTATCTGCTTAAAAGATTTTCGCAACCCTCTCTTCCCCGTCTCCTGCTTTCTTTGCACTAGTACCCACTTCCTTTAACTGGCTCCTGCAAACTACCACATCTACGGGCATTGTTACAGATTTATTTAGGAATGGGTTACCTAATCCATACAATTATCACCCTTTCCTTGCGTTCGAACCGCAGTTATCTGTCCTTTTAATGACAGATTCCTTATTGCCAGGAAGGATTTTCACTCGCTAAGCCAAATTACCTGCCAGACAAGTTCTATATCATTAGAAGCAATTCCCAGATAAATACACGTACTCTCAAAAGTTCCTATGTTTAAAAAAGAATTCCTCTTGTCTAGAGCATTCAAAAGAAACTTCCAGATCCTGGCGATTAATTAGCGGTCGAAGCTTCTGGTAGAGGTTATATAGACATGACTACGTGGTACTGGGATGTCAGTTCAGTATCGATAGCTACAGAAATAGGCAATTATTAGCACTATCTTTACAACTGGAGATACTCTCTGTCAACCATCGACTAAACTATCACAGGAACACTGCTTCCCTTTTGTCTGATGTAACTGTCAGTGTAATTACTTCCTGTTGGACAGGCAGCTCAACTGTGCGAATCCTTTAACCCCCTTTTTGGGGGAGCAATGAATAGGATTATATACTGTTATCGATCGATAAATCAGTTGAATATAAATAAATTGATCAAAACCCTTTCAGCTATATGTAGAGTATAAGCCTTTAACAAATACAGGCTGTCATCAAACGTTGATTTATGTATATCTGTTGACATTTTAGCTGTTTTAAGTCTCTACAGAATTTGTCAGATCCATGCTCAAACCTCTATGGGGATGACGAAGAGCAGTACATGAGCTGCAGCGGTGAGCGACCCATAGCTTACTGCTAGCGTCAACGCCAGTGAACCAGATCTACCAAGACCCTTCTACACCTCCACGGGGTGATCCTGGATAACCAGCTGCAACAGAGCAGACTAACTAAGGAAAAGGGATCGAAGAAGTAAGGCAGCCCGGTACTCAAAAACACCTGCTGAAGTCGGATGTGTTGGACCGAAAGGTGCAAATATCACAGTCAAGCTGTAAACTTGCAAAGCTCTTTTCAGCGCTTGGTAGCCGGAGATTAAGAGTGAAGAAAAGACGAAGAAGACACCTCTTTAGTCGTTTTTTATGAAATGCTCCACGGATGACAATGTTACATTATTTAGTTCTATTTCGGGCAATAGAGATACATTGAGTCTTGAATAATTTCTACATTTATTTTTGGTAAGGGCAGTTAAATAACTCAATAACTAGTTGTCTGAGAACACATTTGATATGCCACCCAGTCACTGATTGATAAGACAATCGAATATTTAATGGATCATTTGCTGGTATACAAATTGAACATGATAATCAATAATTTGTTGATAAGGCAATTGGATGTTCCTTAAAATAACTGATTGATTGATTGTTAAGGAATACTAAAATGGTATTCAATAACAGATTGACAGATAGATTAACTGAAGAAAATTAAATATAACATACGATAACAATAACTGACAGAAAGATTGATGTACCAATTCTACAATTGGATATGTTGTTGAATAACTATGACGGGTGTTCAAGTGAAATCAGGACTTTTTTGGGAAGTAAAGAAATTGTCAAGTAGTCAAAGTGCCATATATTTTTCGATATAATCTCCTGCAACGTTTATGCACTATCCCAGCTTGTAAAGCTTCAGCGCAGAAAAGATTTATCAGTATGTCTGAACCAATCCTTGACAGACTGTTTCACTTGATCATCAGTGCTGAAATGCTGACCTCCCAGGAATTCATTCAGGGGTCCAAACAGGTGAAAATCGCCTGGAGCAAGATCTGGGCTGTAAGGTGGATGTGGCAATACCTCCCAGCCGAGTTGCTGCAAATGGTACATAGTGCGGTGAGCTGTATGATGTTGAGCGTTATCTTTCAGGAGCACGACGCCTTTTGTGATCAAACCAGATCGTTTTTTTTCGGCAGACGGTTATGCACATCACTTAAAGTGCGTATGTACTGTTTACTGTTGATAATGACACCACTGGGTAGAAAATCAACACGAATGATGCCAAGTTTGTGCCAGACAACACTCGCCATCACGTTACCTGAAGGCGCAATTGTCCAAATTTTGGTACGTGGCGTATGCTGCCATTGCTTGGATGCTTGTCTCGATTCAAGAGTATTATGATACGCTCATGTTTCGTCACATGTAATGATGCTCCCAGGTTCAGTCACATGTAATGTTGCTCCCAGGTTTCGTCACATGTAATGATGCGTCCATGTTCCGTCACTTGTAATGATGCGCCCAGGATTCGTCACATATAATGAAGCGATCCAAAAAAGGCATGCCTTTCCATGTCAAAACGTTCCTTCAATTCAGTCATCATCATCATGTAGCTTGTCCTTTGCAGATCGTCGCTCTCACAACAGCCGATCTGTAAGACTCACGACCTCTGGCCAGAATGCCCGCCTCCGTCACTGTCTTCTTCAGGACCTCTGTGATGTCTTGTGTCTATCTGCTTCTCGGTCTGCTTCTTCTTCGTCTTCCAGGAACCATACCCTCCAATATTGTTCTCTCTAGGCCATTGCGGCGTTTGATGCGACCAAAATATTTCAGTTTTCTGGATAACATGATGTTTACCAACCAATGTTCGTCGATGTCAAGCTCTTTTAGTATATCTCCATTTTTGCGTTTCGCCTCCCATGGTATTTTGAGCACCCTCCTATAGCATTTCAGTTCAAAAGAGTCAATCCTTTTCCCAAGTATGTGTGTGGTGGTCTACGTTTCACATCCGTACGTTACACCAGGAAGATGCAAGTTCGTAGAATTTTTATGTTCGTCATTTTATTAGAGTTCTGCCACAGATTCTTCATCTTATTAGAGTTTTGCCACAGATTCTTCATCTTATTAGAGTTCTGCCACAGATTCTTCATCTTATTAGAGTTCTGCCACAGATTCTTCATCTTATTAGAGTTCTGCCACAGATTCTTCATCTTATTAGAGTTCTGCCACAGATTCTTCATCTTATTAGAGTTCTGCCACAGATTCTTCATCTTATTAGAGTTCTGCCACAGATTCTTCATCTTATTAGAGTTCTGCCACAGATTCTTCATCTTATTAGAGTTCTGCCACAGATTCTTCATCTTATTCAACCTCTGCCTTGCCATAGCCATTCTCCTTCTCACTTCCTTCAGGCAATCTCCATTGTTGCTTATGATTGAACCAAGGTACTCACAACTTGTGACATTATCAATCTCCATTGTTGCTTATGATTGAACCAAGGTACTCAAAACTTGTAACATTCTCAATCTCCATTGTTGCTTATGATTGAACCAAGGTACTCAAAACTTGTAACATTCTCAATCTCCATTGTTGCTTATGATTGAACCAAGGTACTCAAAACTTGTAACATTCTCAATCTCCATTGTTGCTTATGATTGAACCAAGGTACTCAAAACTTGTAACATTCTCAATCTCCATTGTTGCTTATGATTGAACTAAGGTACTCAAAACTTGTGACATTCTCAATCTCCATTGTTGCTTATGATTGAACCAAGGTACTCAAAACTTGTAACATTCTCAATCTCCATTGTTGCTTATGATTGAACCAAGGTACTCAAAACTTGTAACATTCTCAATCTCCATTGTTGCTTATGATTGAACCAAGGTACTCAAAACTTGTAACATTCTCAATCTCCATTGTTGCTTATGATTGAACCAAGGTACTCAAAACTTGTAACATTCTCAATCTCCATTGTTGCTTATGATTGAGCCAAGGTACTCAAAACTTGTGACATTCTCAATCTCCATTGTTGCTTATGATTGAACCAAGGTACTCAAAACTTGTGACATTCTCAATCTCCATTGTTGCTTATGATTGAACCAAGGTACTCAAAACTTGTAACATTCTCAATCTCCATTGTTGCTTATGATTGAACCAAGGTACTCAAAACTTGTAACATTCTCAATCTCCATTGTTGCTTATGATTGAACCAAGGTACTCAAAACTTGTAACATTCTCAATCTCCATTGTTGCTTATGATTGAACCAAGGTACTCAAAACTTGTAACATTCTCAATCTCCATTGTTGCTTATGATTGAACCAAGGTACTCAAAACTTGTAACATTCTCAATCTCCATTGTTGCTTATGATTGAACCAAGGTACTCAAAACTTGTGACATTCTCAATCTCCATTGTTGCTTATGATTGAACCAAGGTACTCAAAACTTGTAACATTCTCAATCTCCATTGTTGCTTATGATTGAGCCAAGGTACTCAAAACTTGTGACATTCTCAATCTCCATTGTTGCTTATGATTGAACCAAGGTACTCAAAACTTGTGACATTCTCAATCTCCATTGTTGCTTATGATTGAACCAAGGTACTCAAAACTTGTAACATTCTCAATCTCCATTGTTGCTTATGATTGAACCAAGCTACTCAAAACTTGTAACATTCTCAATCTCCATTGTTGCTTATGATTGAACCAAGGTACTCAAAACTTGTAACATTCTCAATCTCCATTGTTGCTTATGATTGAACCAAGGTACTCAAAACTTGTAACATTCTCAATCTCCATTGTTGCTTATGATTGAACCAAGGTACTCAAAACTTGTAACATTCTCAATCTCCATTGTTGCTTATGATTGAACCAAGGTACTCAAAACTTGTGACATTATCAATCTCCATTGTTGCTTATGATTGAGCCAAGGTACTCAATTCAGTGCAGGCTTGAAAATTCTCTGCCGGTCAAAAGCGGAAAGATGTCTTGGCACCTAATGTGCACTAACCTTCTGAAAATGTAAATGTTCACATAATAGTGTTCACCGTACTCAGAAGAAGACTTGCATTGTATGCAATTTTGCGACAAGTTATGCGTTGATTTTCCAGGATAAGTCGTTCGACAATCTGGATATTCACAGAAATGACTGTGGTGGGTTGACGGCCACCACGACTGAGATCATCACTCACGGATGTACGGACTTATCTAAAATGTTTAACATTCAAATGTCTTTCTGCGGCTGAGTGTCTCACCATCGTATTGTGATTGCAGTCTTCTGTAAAATTATGAAGGTTTCACACATTATTTCCCAATCAGCTTTATCACAACACGCTGATCCATGCAAGCCGTAACAGTTTTGTCCGCCATTTAAAATTTTCTGTCACACAACTGGCCCATGTGGGCCACCTAGCAGAAGTAGGACACAAGTTCTTAGTTCTTAGTCGATCTGTATTTCTACAGTTGCAGATGCTCCTGTGCAGGTCTCAGCTCTGGTATGAGCTGGATGTAGCCGGGAGAAGAATTTCCTGGTTAGCGGACAAGACTCTTATTAATCCACTACATTGGGACAAGTGCCGCGGAGGGTGGTTAACTGATGTGCAAGTCCATCTTGATAGACTCAACCACTATAGCAAAGTAGACTCTCAGCCTGCTAGACGCCATCTATTCTGCTCTAAACAAACCACTTAACCACGGCCGGTGTTATGCCGTATGTTAGTCGGCTCTTACACAAGTGCAGCTAACTAAAGACAGTAATTCCATCACGTCAATCCATTCAGGCAGAGTTAGAACAAAAAGTCACGATTTTATTTGAATGCCTTTCGTAATTGATTGGCTGATTGAACATATGTTGTTTTGTACCTTGGAAAATGTGTGAATTACATTTTCATCACTTTGTATTCAGATTAACTACATTCACTCTGAAGTCTGGGGAGGACGACTAACGTCTGGTCAGGCAAAATATGTTGATCAGACATGTTAGTCAGGGTCAGGCAAAGCATACTGGCCAAGGCCCTCACCTTGGCTTTCTAGAAGCTCTGCTGTTTTCATGGCAGCCTGGATAATGAGGTGAGATATCGACATGATCACCGTAGTAGTGAGTGACACGTAGATGAAGCCAGCAACTCTGATGTTTAATATTTGTCACTTTGTATATTACTATACTACTGTCCACAACGAGACTGAGAAAATAACAACGAACAGTACAAAGAACATATTTCATATAACCAATATCCCCAGCAACCCCCAAAGGGAAAAGCACGTAGAACGACCGGCAAGGAAGCGGGGACCGACAAATACGGGGTCCCCCCCCCCTCACTCCGGCCCCCCTCTCACTAAACCCCCCCCCCCCTTCCCCGAAAAGGTTAGACTCGGTGGTCTCAAGGTAAGGTGTTCACCTCGGGAGCGGAAGATCGCTGGTTCGAATCATGGTAGAAACCAGGATTTTTTCACGTGGATCTTCTGGGAAATACTTCTCATGATCTCTGGGTATTGAGATCGGACTCTAGTGTTAAGTGTCGATCAAGTTAAAAATCCTTTGGCAGTTGGGAATAAAAAAAAGAATAGGCTTAACGGTCGCTGCCCGGCAAAATTCAAAATTCAAATTAAAAATCTACCCAAAAGTTATTTGTACCTTCCCCAGGTTTTTTTTTTAAAGAGCGGCTATAGATGGCGCCTAACTGGCTGCCGGTATGCTTAGCTCTAGTGTTGAGTCTACTAAATCACCCTCCAAGAAACTGGTTGTATATAGACTCTGTAGAGTAAACCAGTATAAAGACGTTACGTTAAGTAATTCCCACAAGCCGAACTTAAGAAGACGACCCAAAATTTGAAATTGGGGCAAGCTTCCATGGAGGTTCCTACAGCTGAGAGATAAGACGCTCGCCTCTAAAACAATTAAGCTAACGAAGGCGAGAACATGTGGATTTTAAATCACGCAAATCTCAAGTGTTCCATGGTCTGGCGGTGATCGGCGCCCTAGTCCTATTAGAATTGAACCATAAACTTGGAGGTTCTGTATACACACTATGCACGGTAAAGAGCCAATGATACTTGAAAATCGAAATGAGCAAGCGGTTTTGTTGCTGTCCGAGCAAACATGATAAAGGTAACTAAATTCGTAGCCAGTAGTGATCTGCATGAAGGCAAAGAAAGCCCCCATCATGCAAAAGGCCCAATGGATTAATCACCTGTTATATTGTAAGTATATAAACGAATACTCAATCACCCCCAGGAGTAGAAGAAGAATCGCTAGGCAGAAGAAGGGACAAACGTCTGTAGAAATCACAGTTAGGTACTTTTGATAAAGAGAATATGGCTCCTTTAACCTTCTTTTCATGTCGTGAATCGTGATTAAAGAAGGCTGTGCATAGGGCTAGCAACCTCATCATATAAAACAATTGTTATTTGACCGCTATTGCAAATACTGGGATACATGTCCTATTTAAAGGAACCAGTTATAATGGTGGACGCAAGCTTATCTTGATGCGAACATGCCAATCGTCATTTGTTTCAATCACCAGGTTCCGATGGGAAACCACAAGGATTAAATTATGTAATTCGTCTATGAAAGAGCCCACAAGGTGAACAGATATTCCATACCAGTTACTGATCCATTGTTATCTGTGTCCTGCAGATGAAACCACTCGCTGGCGCCCTCAATTGTGTAGTCGGGAATGGACATGTCTTGAACATACTCAGGAATAAGATCGATGGCGTGGTTTCCTGGGAAAATTTTAGAAAAATAGTTAACAATGTTTTTGTTAATAATTTTAATCATCATCATCATCATCATCATCATCATCATCATCATCATCATCATATTATCATCGGCAGTCCGGTAACCTAAAATGTGCCTTGGCACCAAACGTGCACTAACCTTAAAAAAATGCAAATGTTCAGAAATAATAGTGTTCACTGTACCCAGAGAAAGACTTGCTCTTGTGCTATTGCTCGACAGGTTATGCGTCGATTTTCCAGAATAAGGCGTTTCACAATCTGGATATACACAAGGATGAATGTAATGGGTTGAGGGGCACCTCTGCACGGATCATCACTCAAGGATGTACGGCCTTCTATAAAACGTTTTCACTATTCAAGTGTCGTACTGCGGCTGAGTGTCTCATCACTGTATTGTGATTGAAGTCTTCTGTAAATTTCCCCAGTTTCATGCTTTCTTTCACAAGCAGCTTCATCATAACACGTTTGTCCGCCATTTCTATTTATCTGTCGCGTGACTGATCATGGCAAGTTGGTTCACCCAGCAGTTATAGGACACAAGAACTTCTAACAAATGATAGTAGTTCCAGCACGCTATAACCCATTGAGGTAGAACTATTTAACTAGAAGAAAAAGTCCCGACCTGATTTGAACGGTCATTGTATAAGAAAGGGAACTGGTAGTCGTGGGGATATTCTTAATGAAATGAGAAAGAAGTTAATATTATATATATATATTCCCTAGTGTACCCTGGGCTCACATACTGTGGCGGAAAGACCTCCCCGAATGTTGCTAAAGACTAATAAAGAGAGTTGTGCATTTGGCTAGCAGCCTCATTATGTAAAATAAATTGCTCTGTACACCAGGATTTCACGAGCAGGCTGTTTGGTAATAAAGATAACAGTAGTCTAGAAAACACTCAATAATGAGGTAGTAAGAGCTATTCTGAATGCAGCGCCACGAAGCATCCAAAGGGCAGTAGAAACAATTCTGTAGCAAAGAAATGCAAGATGTTATATCTGAAAGAAATGAGGCGAGAAGGGCCCTCGAGATGACATTATCGCAGGAGGCCGGGATCCTCTGCGACAAAATCGTGCTCTCGGATCGGACATAGTTGAGAAAATAAAAGTCGTAAAGAGCCTGTGTAAAGCTTTGTTTAGATCACAGTGGGAAGAGAGCCTGGGCATTGATTGGTATAGAGCGGTGGGAAGAGAGCCTGGGCATTGATTGGTCTAGATCGCAATGGGAAGAGAGCATAGACTTTGATTGGTCTAGAGCGCAGTTGGAAGAGAGCCTGTGCGTTGATTGGTCTAGAGTGTAGTGGGAAGTCTGGGCATTGATTGATCTAGAGCGCAGTGGGAATAGAGCTTGGGCATTTATTGGTCTAGAACGCAGTGGGAAGAGAGCCTGGACATTAATTGGTTAGAGCGCAGTGGGAAGAGAGGTTGGGCATTGATTGGTCTAAAGTGCGGCTGAAAGAGAGCATGGGCGTTGATTGGTCCAGTCAGCTATGGTAAGAGAGCCTGGGCATTGATTGGTCTAGAGCACAGTGGGAAGAGAGACTGGGTATTGATTGACAATTTGTCTGGAAGCAGAAAGAAAACAAATGCTAAGCCAGTGATATACGGAAGAAGAACATTAATTGAAGACCAGAAAAAGCATGTCACTTCAACCTGTACTTTGCCTCTGGGAGTAGATCAGAAAAACTTTCTGAGTTAGACAAAGAACGTCTAGGAAACGTCAAGAGAAAGCCATAATCGTTAATGCATCCATATTCGAAGCTGCCTATAGTATGCAAGAATTCCAACCAGGTCTGACAAAAAATTAAATCTATAAGTTCTCCTGGACCAAACTTGAAAAAAAATGCTAACTTAACTGGACCCTTTGGGGAAAGATACAGACCTCAAGTTAATCAACATGACTTGGAGAAATGGACAAATGTCCAAGACTGGAAAAATGCATAACATATCCCATTCTAAAAGGCAATAACCCCTGGATTGAACACACAAGCTTTGGTCGTTGGGGCACATATAAGACATCCTCACAACCCCACCCCATCAATCTCTGTCAGCGGCCCCTGCCTTAGCCTCATCTGGTCAGAGAATGGTCCATTCTTCTATGTTGTCCTCCCACCTCTTTTTGGGCGGTCTCTTCGACCTATTCGTGGATGATCGTTTTTGCAAGACCATTTGATATCGATATGTGACCGTACCAAGCGAGTTTCCTTCTTTTGACAGTTGTCAAGAGATCTTCAAAAAACCCTATTGCTGTTGTAATTCTATCTCGTATTTCCTCATTTGTAACTCGATCTTTGTACGTGCAGGCCATGACTTGCGGGGGGGGGGGGAAGGGGGGGGGACATGGCATAACCAAAACAATGAAGTGCACAGCCAAACTGATTATATACTTGTCCAGAGGAGGTTTAGATCTAGCATCAACACCGACAAAACGAGAAGTTTCCCCGGAGCGGATACAGGAAGCGACCACAATCTTATTATGATGACTTTGCGTCTACGATTGAAGGGAGTCGCAAAGAAAGATGTGACTAGACTAAAGTTTGATCTAGACAAACTGAAAGACCCAACAATCATCGAAGTGTTCCAATCAAGGGTAGGAGGGAGATTTGCTTCACTGTTGGCTCTCAGAGAGAGACTGGATACCGATACAGTAACAGTCTATTAACTCAGCTTTCATAGATACAGCAACAGAGATCCTGGGAACCACCAACAAGAAGCCATGTGTGACCAAAGAAATTATAGTCCTTTGTGAAAGAAGAAGGACACAAAATCATCCACCTGATGAGGTTCTAGATAGACTGAGCAAATAATTATTAGTTAGTTCGTCAGTTGTCTTTCCTCTTATGCCGTTGAACGACCTAGGGAACTTAAGTCGTCTGTTTTGCCATTGCACAATACCTCTAATGCAATCCACCTTCTCAACACCATCCACCATCTCTTGTTTGCTGACCCTGATGCCAGCAGCCAGCTATACATCGCTGACTGCCGTCAGCTCATTAATCGGGCCGCATCTTCAACCTCGAGACGCATGTTTAAACCCAATACCTTTGCCAATAGAACTAGCGAATCAATCCCCTGTGCCACTCAGATTTTCAATTTTTTTTTACTCAAGAAATATTGCCAAACAATATCGCATGCAGAGCATATACATTGTGTTCCTTATGCATTTCTGAAGCATTTTATCCAAATCCCCAAAAAGGCAACAGTTCCTCTTCTAGTATTTCTTCTAGAAATTCTGTGAACTATCGAGTCTTGAATTGGGGTTGACTGCGTGACATGTACTAAGATTCAGTTCATGAAAGGTCAAGAGCACAAAGTTGAAGAGCTCCACTCTACACCGGTAGTCCAAGCCGGATAAGTACCGCTGAAGTGAGGGGTTGCTGGATTTCGGTAGCTGTTACGACTAAGGGCCGCCATACTAATGCACACGACTAATATGGCTTAGGAGGCGTTAACGCAGGCAAAGAATGTCTGAAGTGGTTTCTTCATAGTACTCAGTTAAAAAAAACCGAGCAAACGGAATATATATATATATGACTTTTATATATATACTTTTAACATACTTTTACAAACTTCTGACAGACATACAGACAGACAAACAGACAGACAGACAGACTGACATACATACATACATACATACATACATACAAACATACATACATATATGCATGCATGAATGCACGCACGCAAGCACGCAATGACACACACATATACATACATACTTACATACCTACCTACATACATACATACATACACACATACATACATTCCTACATATAAATATACATATATACATACCTACCTACCTACATACATACATAAATACATATGTACACATATATAAATACATAAATACATACATACACACATATACACCACACACACACACACACACACCACACGTCCACACACACACACGCGCGCAAACACATACATACATACATACATTCACATACACACAACACACCACAACACACACACATACACCACACACCACATACACACCACACATGCACACACACGCGCGCACACACACACGCTCGCACACACATACATACATACATACAAACATACATACGTACATACATATATTTAGACAGACCGACAGACAGGCAAACATAAAAACAGATAGACCGACAGATCAACAAACCGACAGACATACAGACAGACATATATATATATATGAATGACTCCAGTTCAACTTCATCTGCACGCTCGGCATGTGAGGAAAACTACTGCAACCCGCCACTTAACGTAGTTTTCAGGGCGCACAAAAGAGTAATCATACTCATTGTGGGCATTCATCAACAACAACAATTACAACAGCAACAATAACAACAACAACAACTACTACAATTAATAATACGACTAACACATTTTTGTTGCTAACATTAGGATCTAAAATTGCAAAACATCTATCACTAATATCTATATAAGGAGAACACATATGGAAATATTCTACCAAATTGAGCATGCAAAGAGGTATAAACGCCTTGTAATCATTGGTAGAAATAGAAAATGAAGAAGAAGAAGATACTTACTTTAATTTCCCTTTTCGGAATCCTCTCGTAGTTTTCGTCCAAACGTCAGCCGCAGTCAGCTCTCTTTCATTTGCTACCATAATGATTCCTGCATACTGGGACATTAATCAGGTGTTCCGGGCCCTGTACAGCCCCACACCGGCAGTATTCATATTCCTAA
Source organism: Ariolimax columbianus (assembly GCA_036924085.1). Classification (NCBI taxonomy): domain Eukaryota; kingdom Metazoa; phylum Mollusca; class Gastropoda; order Stylommatophora; family Arionidae; genus Ariolimax; species Ariolimax columbianus. The sequence goes on from JAVGWX010000021.1 coordinate 44,850,732, forward strand.
TTTTTCAGGTTAAACTCACACCTAGACACACCTGTCCTTAACCTGCTCAGAGATCTCCACGTAGTATAATCATGTCCTGGTGCGGGATAAAGATGCTGAGCAGCAGTGGTCAGCGACTAATAGCTGACTGCTAGTGTCAGGGCCAGCGAACCAAAGCTGCCAAGACCCTTCTACACCTCCACGCGGTGATTCTTGATAACAGGCTGCAGCAAGGCAGACTGGCTAAGGAGAAGGGGTCGAAGAAGGAATGCTAACCCGGTACTAAAAAAATGCTTTCTGCAGTCGGATGTGTTGGACCGAAAGGTGCAAATATCGCAGTCAAGCTGTAAACTACGACATATCGCATTCCGTTCTCTGGACTTCATTATGCTACTTAAGCCCTTTCAGTGTTTGATAGTGGGAGATTGAGAATGAACGAAGCCAAGCCAAGCCATGTCCTGGTGCAAGTTCTTCTTTAATCTCCATCCTACCTTCACACCATTCAATTTCTATGAGATTTCTACGTGGTTTCTCTCGGGGTTCTGTTCTGAGTGCTATACAGTCCGCAGAAAACCGTTCCTCGTTTTCAATCGTATTCTTTCTAGTGTATATCCAAAATAAGGGTGTTTCTGGTCTCATGACCAGAAAAAGAAGAAAAATAAGAAGTTGAAAAAGAAATAGCGAATATAATATAAAAAAGAAGACAGCAAAATTCATGATGGTAGAGGGCATGAGAGGAACAACAATTGAAGACAAAAAGATGCAAGATAAGAGCTCGAGTAACAAAAGGACAACAGCTGAAGGAAAAGAAGATACTGAAGTAGATAAGAAGAAGAAGAAGAAGTTGTCGACGTAAAGAAGTAAAAGACAACGACGAAGAAGTAGAAAATTAAGCTGTACAATAATAATAATAAGCATGAAACACGAGTTTCAAATCAGAAGTAATTGAAGACAACGGGCCGGCAGCTTTTTGAGGCTTTCTACCTGAGCACCAGAGGCACATCTTCAAAATCCACTGGCACAACCTGATTTCCAACCGTGAAGTAGTTCGACGTACTTAACTTGCAGGCGTTGCCTCAACGATTGATCGGCGTCGCTTTTCCTTCTTCGGTCACGTTCTCCTCCTATGGGAAGTCCCATCCCACGAGATGCTCCGGCAGGCTGTAGGTGAGAGGGACTGGAAGAAGCCGTGCTCATCCTGCAGACGTCTTTGAGACCGCTCTCACAACAACGGACTAAAATAGATCGCTACCTCCCTAACAGAACTGCAGATCGTCTGGGCGCGGCCATCAGCAGTAGTCATGGAGATGGTTATTCGACGCGACGGGCCTTTGTAGCCTAAGCGTACTATTGATTAAAGAGGAAAATGATGAAGTATAAGAAGATGATTAGACATTAAAACATTAGAAGCTAACACAAACTAAGTGTCCAGCCACACTAATGGCCACGACTAATATGGCTCAAGAGGTCTTAACGCAGGCGAAGAATGTCTGAAGTGGTTTCTTCACAGTAGTAAGAACAAAGAACCGATCAACCGGAATGGTTTATATATATATATATATATATATATATATATATATATATATATATATATATATATATATATATATTTATATATATATATATATATATATATATATATATATATATATATATATATATATATATATATATATATATATGACTTTTATATATACTTTTAACACACTTTTACATTCTTCTGACAGATATACAGACAAACAGACAGACAGACAGACCAACAGACAAACATACCGACAGAGAGACATACAGACAGACATACAAACATACATACATAAGTTATTGCCCATCTCAAGCGATGATGGCCACACCATCAAACGGTTACGTCTTAATGATGTGATGTTCGTTGCATGAGGATTATAGTGAGGGAGAAATGCGCTGGTCATCAATCTCACTACTGTCCCGTGTTACCTTAGATCAGTGGCAAGATTATTGGTCGAGACGACTGGGGGTAACTCGGGATGCAGACACTCTGGTCTTACTTCCCGTGAGACCAGGGGCCGCTTGAAACTTGCGGGATTCGATCGTCCATCCGTTTACGTTCATCACTGTGAGAGGCGAGTGCTTTAACCTCGAGATTACAGCGACCCCCTTATACATACATACATACATACATACATACATACATACACACATTCTTCTTACCATTGGTGTCCCTTCTTCTAATGAATGCTTCCACGGCGGCGTCCTTGACATTAGGCTTGAACAGTCTTAAGTGATCTTTGACCTCGTCAAAGGTAGCCATGCCGTCGTTGTTTTTATCCATCCAGTGCACAAATCTCTCTTTCAGGGCTGACGATATAAAGTATTGTTGAAAATAGTATCTATTAACGAAAATTATGCAATTCTGTTATTGTAAAAGCAAATATGTAATTGTAAAATGTATATGTGTGATTGTAAATGTATGGTTATGTTTTTAAAGATGTATGTGTCACAGCAAATGTATGGGTGTGTTTGAAAATGCATATATATAATGTTAAATGTATATTATGTTTGTAAATGTATTTATGGGCTTCCCTACACATCTGGTTCAACAAATAGAAACAATTTACAGCCGGCAGCAAGCAACCGTCAGAATACATGGTGAAACCTCAGATTGGTTTGAGATACACAAGGAGGTCAGACAGGGCTGCATTCTTTCACCATACGTGATCAACATATATGCGGAAAACATTATCAGGAATGTAAAGGAAGAACCAATGTCTACAGACTTCGATCCTTTCACAATAGGAGGAAAGGCGATACCGGGAATACGATACGACACAGTTTTGCTCTCGAGCAGCGCCAAGGGACTAGACCAAATAATTACATCAGTCCAGAAACTTAGTGAATCTCTACCAGAATACAAAGAAAACGAAGATAATGACAACTGATAAGACAAAACTCCAACTTAAATTCGAGATAGCTGGCGAAGAGGTTCAGAATGTTGCACATTTTAAATATTTGGGATCAATACTGAACAACAATGGAGACTGTACAAAAGAAGTAAGAAGACGACTGACTATGGCAATGCAGAAGATAATGAGTATGCAGAAACTATAACATAATACAAACAAAGAAATACAACTAAAGATCCTCAGAACATGCATTTTTCCTGTGGCAACCTATGAATGTGAAACATGGACGATTACAAAAAAACTAAGAGCGAAGATCGGTGCTTTTGAAACACAGTGCTACAGAAGAGTCCTGAAAATCCAGTGGACAAAGAAAGAAAGAAACAAATTTATCCGGTCAGACCTGAATGTAAAGAAGAAATGGCTCATAAATGACAAGAAAACTAAGGTGTTTTTTTTTTGGCCACGCCAGAACGACATAACGGACTGGAGAAAGTGGTTATGGAATGCATGGTTGATGGAAAGAAAAGCAGGGGTCGATCGAGAAGACAATGGACTCAGGACATCAATAAGACGCTGGATTTGACCTTGGGGCAGGCCGGAAGACTGACGAAAGATAGAGTTTTCTAGAGACAGGCTGTCATGACGCTGATGAAATGTATCTATATGATTGTAAATTTATCTACGAGGTAACAGGTCAGGTCAGGTCATCAATTTAGTTAAAGAAGGGAACAGACTATGGAAGTTAGTCAGAACCATGAATGACGAAACACCATCAAATAAACAAATTACCATCAAGCAGGGCGAAAACATGCTTGCTGGAAAAAACACAGTAAACCCCTTTATAGAGCATTATGCCAGAGCAAACCATATTGATGTCCCTACAGACAGGCATACAGACATTAGTAAAGAACAAAAGAGCCACGACAACATCAATATGGCACCAGAGGAGCACATGATGGTAAAACTAACAATGAATGAAATGGTAGAGGCCATGAGAACTTTAAAGAAAAAGAAATCGCCCGGAAAAGATGGGGTAACAAACGAAATGCTGATGGGGTTGGGCCAAACAGCAAAGAGGAAGTTACTATCAGTTCTGAACCAAAGCTGGAAAAAGGGAATTGTACCACAGGCATGGAAAGACGCTGTACTTATACCAGTACCAAAGAAAGAAAAAGATAGAACAGATCCAAATGGATACAGGCCTATCAGTCTACTGTGCTGTGTAGGAAAACTGATGGAGCGTATGATAAACACAAGACTGATGTGTCATCTGGAAGAAAAACACATTCGAATTCCACAGCAAGCAGGCTTTAGACAGCACAGATCCACTGATGACCAGATCACTCTCATAGCCCAGGAAATAGAGGATGCTTACCAGGAGAAAAAACACACAGTAGCGGCTTGGGTGGATTTAGAGAAGGCATTTGACAAGATGTGGAAAGAGGGACTTAAAGTAAAGCTACGAAGAAGTGAAGTTTGTAGGAAAATGTACAGATGGATCAGCCACTACCTCGAAAACAGAACAGCCAGAGTTTAAGTACAAGGGCAGATGAGCAAAAAGGTGACACTTGAGCAGGGAGTATCCCAAGGGGGAGTACTGTCACCCACACTTTTCCTGTTGTATATAAACAATATCACAGAGAATATACCAAGAAGAGTCCACAGCTCCATGTTTGCAGACGATCTGGCTATATGGACGTCTGAAAAAATCTCACAATAGCAACCAATCGGATGCAGCAGGCCCTTATATTGTTGGAGGAGTGGGCGAACTCATGGCTGGTCAAAATAAATGAGGAAAAAACAACATGTACGATATTCTCGCTTTCAAATAAACCGTAGAACACCAAAGTAAGTCGTAACGGCAAATAACTGCGGATAAATGACAACCCAAACTACATGGGAGTCACATTTGTTCGGCGCATGACATGGAAAAGTCAGATCGAGAGAAACCGAATGAGAGCCAGACAAAGAATGACAATCATGAAGAAACTTTCTGGCACAAGCTGGGGAGCAGACGAAAGTATACTAAAGAAACTGTACACTGGAAGAGTGAGATCAGTTCTCGAGTATGGCATTGCGGCATGGACAACAGCAGCAAAGGCGAACTTTGATAAAATTAGCAAACTTCAAAACCAAGCCATGAGAGTTATAACAGGAGGCATGAAGTCAACGCCAATTGTAGAACTTGAAAAGATTACAAATCTGCAATCGATGACCGACAGAAGAGACTGCAGAGCCCAGCAGCAAGCAAAGAAACTCAGAAGACTGACTGACCATCCAATGCATCAAAGACTAAATAGATTTGGAAATGGGAAACTAAAGCGGAGAAACTTTGCAGAAATAGCCAAAGCAAAGATGAGCGAAGACCCTATGAACACATTAACAACACCAAAACCCATCCCTACTGTACGCAAACCTACCTGGAAGCAGCATATCATTCCGAGACGGAGATGGTAGAAAGTATACCAGGTATTGGAAACAAGAACAACCAGACTGAAAAAGAAAGAAGAGACATAGCCCTGAGGTACATAACGAAAAACTACCCAAGCATGGACTGGACCCATGCATACACTGACGGTTCTGTAACAAACACAACACAGAACGGAGGGGCAGGGGTATTTCTGAGCCTACCAAATGGTAGAAAAATAACACTGTCAGTGGCAACTGGAAAATACTCAAGCAATTTCAGAGCGGAGGCAGAGGCACTGAGGGCTGCAGTAGAAGCAATGCTGACAGGCAAAAGAAATGAAAGCCAGAAAGTCCTGTTTACAGATGCCCTGGCCGTAGTCACAGCACTAAAAAGCCAGAAAAATAATGAACTCAATGATTTAAGAGCAGTACTCTGTCAAATATGCCAGCAGTCCGCATCAAAAAGAGTAGTGGTACAGTGGGTTCCATTCCACTGTAACATCCAAGACAACGAGGAGGCGGACAGACTAGCGAAAGAAGGTGCAAGACTACCACAACCAGATACTAGTTTGACCTACGAAGAGTCCAAAAGGCTTATTAGAGCCAGATACAAGGTCAAATGGAAAGCAGAATATACTGGCTACAAAAAAAAATGATGCCTATTACCAGTTGAACAGAAGAGAGCAAGTCGTGGTCTTCAGACTCCGCACAGGCCACAACAGACTGAGGTACCACCTATTCAATAAACTGAAGATAAGTGGCACTGACGAATGCACTTGTGGTACCGGAAAATTGACCGCTGAACATCTGCTGCAAAACTGCCCGACATACGAGGACCAGAGAAAGCACATGTGGCCATCACCAGTGGCAACACTAGACAAGCTCTGGCAGTGTCGACAGCCTCAGGATGACCGCTGCTTTTTTCGAAAAAATACAGGTAGACGTTTGACAGCATACGAAGAAGAAGAAGAAGAAGGTCATTCCGTAACCGGTGAGGTCGTTGGGGCACACATGAAGACATCTTCACAACGCCACGCCACCCTTCTCTGTCAGATGCCGCTGGCTGTGACTCTTCTGGTCGGAGATTGGTCTATTCTTTTATGTTGTCCTCCCATCTCTTTTTTGGGACGGCCTCTTCATCGTCTGCCATGCACCTTTCCGTGGTGGATTGTATTTGCAAGACCATTTGATCTCGATATGTGATCTTACCAAGCCAGTTTCCTTCTTTTGACAATTGCCAAGAGGTCTTCAAAAGGCCCTATTGCTGTTGTAATTCTATCTCGTATTTCCACATTTGTAACTCGATCTTTGTACGTGACATTTAAAAGACTTCGGAAACATCTCATCTCCAAGGCCTGTCTCCTTCGCTGAAGGTCAGCTGTAGCTGTCCATGTCTCACAAGCATAGAGGAATATTGATAGGACCAGTGTACGCATTAATCTGATTGTCGTGCATAGTGCTAACCGTTTATCTTGCCAGATTTTGTTAAGCCGTGCAAGCGCCGCTATTGTCTGTGCTATTCTGGCTAACACCTCACATTTCGATCATTCATCACTGACAATCGACCCAAGATATTTAAAACTGTCAACCACTCCGAGTTCCTGACCGTTAGCGTTTATCCTGCTGTTGAAGCCCTTGGCGTTGTTGGTCATTAATTTAGTCTTTCCAGCGTTTATCTCCATTCCATAGTCAAGAGCTGTTTCATCGAGCCTTCTGACCCATTCCTGGAGTTCTGCTTCTGAACCCGCTAACCCGTCGATATCATCTGCAAAACGAAGGTTGGTAATCGTTCGGTCCCCTATCTTGACAGTACCAACGTGACCTCCAAGTGCCTCACTCATAATTCCCTTAAGGAATATATTGAAAAGAGTTGGAGAGAGTGTACACCCCTGTCTCACACCAACTGATGTGCGAAACTAGTTCCCTCACCCCCCATTCACAAGAACTGCGCCGAACGCCTTGTCCAACGCCTTGTTCAAGGACCGTTATAATATTTCCGTTGATTTTATATATCCTCATGGTTACCCATAGCGCTTTATGCCATACCCTATCAAACGCGTTCGTAAAATCAACGAACACATGATGCAGTGTTTGCTGCTGTTCTAGATATTTCTCGCTAAGCAGCCTTAAATTAAATATCTATCCTGTAGTGCTTCTTCCCTGTCTGAACCCTGCTTGCTCCTCGGCAATAATGTTCTCTGCTTGGGGTTTCAATCGGTCTAGGATTAATCTAAGCATGACCTTGCTAGGGTGGCTGATGAGGCTTATTGTTCTGTAATGTTGGCACAGCTTTAGGTTTCCAGACTTATGTAACGGTATAACTATTGATTTCGTCCATAAGTCCGGCCAGTCTCCTATCGCCCATATTTTGTTGCAGATGTGTGTCAGGCCCTCCACCATTACCCCTCCACCTGCCCGTAAGAGCTCTGCTGGTATATTGTCCACACCGGCCGCCTTCCATCTTCTCAATGTCTTTACCTCTGCAGTTACCTCTTCCTTTGTTATCAGTTGGTTATCCTCTATATTTGTTGATGTTGGGGGGATTGTCTTCTCAGGTTCGTTTCGTCCTTCATAGTTATATAGTTCGGAACAGTACTCTGTCCATCGTGCCAGTACGTCATATACGAGGTATATGACTGTAAATATATGGGTGGGTTTGTAAATAGGTATGTAATTGCAGGGGGTCTCTGTTGTCAGGAGGTCAAGGCAATCGCCTCTCACAGTGATGAACGGAAACGGTGGGCGATCGAATACCACAAGTTTCAAGCGACCCCTGGTCTCACGGGAGGTAAGACCAGAATGCCTGCATCCCGAGTTACCTCCAGTCGTCTCGACCCATAGTCTTGCCACTGATCCAAGGTAATTCGAGACAAGAGTGAGATTGATGATCAGTGCATTCACTTTGGTATTATAATCTAAATACAGCGCACATCACATTATTAAGACAAAACCGTCTGTTGTTGTGGCCATCACCGCGATGGGGAATAACTATATGTAATTGCACATATATGGCCGTGTATGTATATGCATATGTGTAATTATAAATGTTCGGGCAAATTCATAAATTTATATGTGTGGTTGTAAATGTATATGTGTGATTGTAAATACAAATGAATGTGTTTGTAAATCTATGGGTTCCTTTGAAGATGTAGACTGATGATTGTAAATCTGTATGAATAACTGTAAATGCATGAGCGTGTTTGTAAATGTATATGGGTGATTGTAAATGTAGGAGAGTGTAAATGTATATGCCGAACTGTAAATGTATGACGTATTTGTAAATGGATATGACTGATTGTAAATGTATGAGTGTGCTAGTAAGGGTATGTATAATTGTAAAAGTATGTGAGCGGTTGTGACTCTAAATGTGTGGTTAGAAATGAATTAGCGTTTTGTAAATGTATATGTATGATTGTAAGTGTATGGGCATGCTGGTAAGTGTATAGGCGGGTTGGTAAGTGTATGGGCGGGCTGGTAAGTATATGGGCTGGCAGGTAAGTGTATGGACGGGCTGGTAAGTGTATGGGCGGGCTGGTAAGTGTATAGGCGGGTTGTAAGTGTAATGGCAGGCAGGTAAGTGTATGGGCGGGTTGGTAAGTGCATGGGCGGGCAGGTACGTGTATGGGCGGGCAGGTAAGTTTATGGGTGGGTTGGTAAGTGTATGCGCGGGCAGGTAAGTGTATGGGTGGGTTGGTAATTGCATGGAGGGCAGGTAAGTGTATGGGCTGGCAGGTAAGTGTATGGGCGGGCTGGTAAGTGTATGGGCGGGCTGGTAAGTGTATAGGCGGGTTGTAAGTGTAATGGCAGGCAGGTAAGTGTATGGGCGGGTTGGTAAGTGTATGGACTGGTAGGTTAGTGTATGGGCGGGCAGGTAAGTTTATGGGTGGGTTGGTAAGTGTATGGGCGGGTTGGTAAGTGTTTGGGCGGGCAGGTAAGTGTATGGGCAAGCAGGCATGCATATGAGCGGGTTGGTAAGTGCATGCGCGGGCAGGTAAGTGTATGGGTGGGTTGGTAATTGTATGGAGGGCAGGTAAGTGTATGAGCGGGTTGGTAAGTGCATGAACGTCCTGGTAAGTGTATGGGCAAGCAGGCATGTGTATGGGCGGGCTGGTAAATGTAAGGGCGTGCTGGTAATTGTATGGGCGTACTGGTAAGTGAATGGGCAAGCATGTAAGTGTATGGGCGGGTTGGTGAGTGCATGGGCGGGCAGGTATGTGTATGGACGGGTTGGTAAGTGTATGGGCGGGTTGGTAAGTGTATGGGTGGGTTGGTAAGTGCATGGGCGGGTTTGTAAGTGTATGGGCGGGCAAGTAAGTGTATGGACGGGCAGGTAAGTGTATGGGCGTGTTGGTAAGTGCATGGGCGGGCAGGTAAGTGTATAGGCGTGCTGGTAAGTGTTTGGGCGGGCTGGTAAGTCTATGGGCAAGCAGGCATGTGTATGGGCAAGCAGGTATGTGTATGTATGATTATAAATGTGTATGTGCAGCCACACAGACTGATGTGCCTAAGAAACTACGTCAATGAATAATAAGGATGCACAGAAAAAGAGTTTTTACTATTCGGCCATATACGAATACATTTCAATAGATCTCCAACGTCCTCTCTTTTATATTGATAGAACAATCTGCCAGGCTTTTCTCTGTCTAAGTTTTAATGTTATCTTCCAACTTATAACGTTGTTTACTTCTGACACAGTTGTTTTTCACTTTTCCTTCCAGTACTGTTTATGTATTGTCTGTCAACGTCTGATTATGATTGATAAATCTATTTGCATCCCAAATTTATCAAAAACTTTCTGTTTGTTTTCTTTTCTTTCCGGCAGATGTGACCAATTCTTGTACACGTCTGTATTTCAAAGACAACCGTTCTCTTTACCAACCGTTTATTCACTGTCCTTGTTTTTATGCCGTACGGTAAAGTCAAACCATTTGGCAAACGTCCTCGATATTGCAGTGTAAACACATGGAATGGATTCAAAAAGACGATATAACACGATATATTCCTACCAACATTGTGCTGTCGGTGCCAGAATTGGACATTAACAAGGAATGATAAAAGAAACATCGTAACAGCAAAGATAAAATGCCTGCAACGTATGCTTGGAGAAAGAAGAATGACGAGACTCAGAAATGAAGATATTAGGAGACAAGTAGGCACAACACTAATCACACTAATCACAACAGTGATAATCTTCATCAAGAGACAGCAAATCAAATTGTTAGGCCAGGTGACACGACACACATCAGATAGTATCCCTCAGAACAGAAAGCAATGTTTATACAGTCAAGGGTCATCCACAGCAGAGAAACAATTTATCTCCTTCTGTACAAAACACATACCTCTTCACAACCTGTCACTGAAAGGCACAAGCAGAACAAAAGTGAAAAGAAAAGAAGACACTAAAGCTAAGTATTCATAATGCTTACTTTTAAATTAATTTTATTAATTGTTTTTCAAAAACAACTTTAAAAACATTCCTTTTAGAGCATTTATATTGCAGATTTTTAATTATTTGCAATTTCCTTGTTTGGATGTCAGTCAGTACATTTGTTTTTTGTTTTTGTTTTAACAGTACATGACATGTTAGTGTAAACAGATTTGGCATTCTTTATTCTTTTCCTGGTTTCCATTTCGTATCTCCCTTTCAATTATGATTTTTCCAAGATAGAGAAGATCTTACATTTCATCCAGTATTTGTACAGTAGATTTCGAGTCTGTTTTGCTTATAATAATATGTTTCGTTTTTTCATTGTTAATGTCCAATCCATACACCTCATTTCTGTTGTTTTCTTGAATCAGCAATCTGTTACCTCCATTGTTTAATTCTACGTCCAACATAAACACGCAATGGCAATATTAAATACTAAACCTATACAAAATAAAAGTAGAGAAAAATACAGCTTGTAAAAAAAATAGGGTATGTTAATACAACATTGTCTTACAGTGTTTCGCAATCTCTTTCCATAACTGGGAACTAAGCTTAAATAAAAACAAACCTGTATTGTGAACATTTCCAATTTCTAACCGAAGCCCAGCACCAGAGACCTTTCGCGGTGGACCTTTGCATTCAAGGGAACATCAGTTGAGAAAATCCCTCTAAGTCTTCAAAAATAAGATTCACCACGCAGAATGAGAAAAACAGTGCGTCTAGACACACACGTTCAATTGACAAGGAAGACAAGAATGCTAATGACAGTTTCGCTGTAATGGTGTTTTTCACACTGCATCGTTATGACACAATTTTCCGCTGGGCTGGTTTGAGTTAAGGTTTTTTTTTATCTCTGCGTTAGAACCGAAGTCTGATCAGAGTTAGGTGAAACATACTGATCAAGATCCCATCTCATGCCCTCGTCTGTGCTCTTGGAAACACCGATGCCCCAGTGGAATGCCAACTATGCGGGGATCATCCTTGTATTCCCATAAGCTTTAGCTTGCTGAGGATCCTGGAATTGCACTACAGCTAAAAGGACCGCGGGCGATCCACCTTCTCAATAACGCTCTAGGATGTAAGAAGTATCATTGTAACCGGCAACCAAAAAAGAGCGCTGAAAACTTAACTCAGATCAGTACAAATAGTTTCCTCTTTGACACGCTCCAGTTTATCCATCTATAAATGAATATCTAACTTATAGTTAGGTAAGACGCGGCAACGAAGAAGCTAACAAATGGGTCACTCCCATCTCAGTAACAGTTGAGGCATAGTACAAAAAATTAAATTACAGACCATATTCTTTGGTAGCGAGAGATAGAGTGTTTTAATCAGTGTCACTCAGACAAGCCAATTACTGACCATAGTTATTGGTTGCAAGAGATAGTGTTCTAATCATTCTGTTAGACAAGTAAATTACAGACAATTTTCTTTGGTAGCGAGAGATAGAGTGTTTTAATCACTCGGTCAGAAAAGTCAAATAAAGACCATATTCCTTTGATGATAGCCAGACAAAAAGTGTTATAATCACTCTCTAGCTCATACAATTCAATTATAAAGCATAACCTTTGGTTGTGAGTACTGGTGTGATAAACACTCTGTCAGACAAGGCAGTTACAGATCATCACCATTGGTAGCGATAAATAGAGTTCTAATCACTGTCAGAGAAGCCAATAACAGATCAAATTCCTTGGTAGCCAAAGAAAGAGTGTTCTAGTCACTCTGCCACTCAGGCAAGTCAATTACACAAACAATAATCTCTTGGTAGCCAGAGACAAAGTGTGCTGTGCTATTTCCTCTGCCATTCAAACGCATTTTAATAGAAGATGTCACAACCTAAGACTAAGAACGTAACACTTTCTCTGCTTTACACATCCAAAATAAAGATGGAAAGAATTAAGGTTGCGCATGGAATGTCAACCTAAGCATGCACAAACCATTGACATGATACCGCACTGCAAATGACAGGTATCGAGCGCTCCTATAAAATCGAATTGGTCAGCCAGATTTCACGTTCGACCTATATTCCACCAAACAGGATTCGCGAGATGAACCAACAAATTATACTTACAACTTGTAATAAACTCGGCAGGAAAAAAAGAAGACTTAAAAACTAATTTAAAGGTTTCCTTCTACACAGCTAGGAAACATGCCACATCAGCAAGAGTAAAGTAAGTAGCTTGTCCGTTGCAGACCGTCGATCTTAGAGCTGCTAGCATGTTTGGATGTTATAAGTTTTTTAGCAGGTGCGCATTATGGTAGGTTGCCATTTCTTTCTGTACCTCGAAGAAGCGATCGTACCAAGAAAAAGACTTATCTGCCAAACTGGACTCAGCGGGATTGGTACTCTGTGCGATTGGGTTGTAGAGTCGACGTTTCTCTCATAGACCACGCTGTCTATGAGCACTAACACTACGAAATACATATGTCAGATATGTTCTGTTATGTTATGTTCTTTTATGTTATGTTATTTTCTGCTATGTTCTATTATGATGTTTAGTTATTCTATTTTATGTTCCGTTCTTATCTTTTCTGTTATGTTATGTTCTGATATATTCTGTTTTTCATTTGATGTTCGGTTATGTTATGTTCCGTAATGTTATGTTCTCGTCTGTTCTGTTATGTTATGTTCTGATATGTTATATTATGATTTGTTCTAATCTGTTATGTTCTGTTTGATATCAACGTCACCGCTCACCGACCCAAGGCACACAATGTTTGGACATCAGGTACAGAGCACACGACTCAAATCCAGACATAGCTTCTTAAAATCAACACAGCCGATTCAGACAAGCCATGAAAGTCTCCGTTTTAAGAGATGGCATGAATTGATGCCGGCCCCAGAGATGGAACTTCGAGAGGAACGTGCCCCCGGACAACATCTACCATACACAACATGGAAGTAGCTGAACAGACTCCAAACTGGTGTATCACTGTGCAAAAGGAATATGAAATGATGGGGATAAACAAATGATGACAAGTGTGATTGTGGTGCAATACAAGACCCAGACCACCTGATCACCTGTACCAACCTCCAGGAAACATACAAACGGTTTTACATGCTGGATGCAAATGACAAGAATGTATACTGTTTAACGTGGTGCTTGGACACAGAAAGTGAGCAAGTCTATACTCACAGATGTAAAGTTTCTCATGTAACTGCGTGTGGATTGAATCGACAATTTAGTCAATATACCAACGTAACCAATATCGAGTTACAAATGAGAAAATACGAGATATAATTACAACAGCAATTCTGAAGACCTTTTGGCGACTGTCAAAAGAAGGAAACTGTCTTGGTACGGTCATATATCGAGATCAAATGGTTTTGCAAATACGATTCTCCACGGAAAGGTGCATAGCAGAAGACGAAGAGGCCGGCTCAAAAAGAGGTGGGAGGACAACATAAAAGAATATACCAATCTCCGACCAGAAGAGGCACAGGCAGCGACCGCTGACAGAGAAGGGTGGCGTTGGGTTGTGAGAATGTCTTCATGTGTGTCCCAACGACCTCACCGGTTACGGGATGACCTGTCCTGACCTGAACCATTATAACCGTGTGAAATTCATAGTACATAGTTCGCACAATGTCAAATCACACAGATGTCTATTTCACAGATTTCTATTTCACAGATTTCTATTTCACAGATTTCTATTTCACAGATTTCTATTTCACAGATTTCTATTTCGCAGATTTCTATTTCGCAGATTTCTATTTCGCAGATTTCTATTTCGCAGATTTCTATTTCACAGATTTCTATTTCACAGATTTCTATTTCACAGATTTCTATTTCACAGATTTCTATTTCACAGATTTCTATTTCACAGATTTCTATTTCACAGATGTCTATTTCACAGATTTCTATTTCACAGATTTCTATTTCACAGATGTCTATTTCACAGATTTCTATTTCACAGATTTCTATTTCACAGATTTCTATTTCACAGATTTCTATTTCACAGATTTCTATTTCACAGATTTCTATTTCACAGATTTCTATTTCACAGATTTCTATTTCACAGATTTCTATTTCACAGATTTCTATTTCACAGATTTCTATTTCACAGATTTCTATTTCACAGATTTCTATTTCACAGATGTCTATTTCACAGATTTCTATTTCACAGATTTCTATTTCACAGATGTCTATTTCACAGATTTCTATTTCACAGATTTCTATTTCACAGAACGTATCGGGGACGCTAAAGACGCAATCTACACGTATTGTAAAATGCAACTACGTTAGGCTGTACATGAAGGTTGTTGCAGATCGTTCTGCCTGGCATTGTAACATTTTCTCTGGCACGACACATATGGAGCAGACAAGAATCATGGAAGCTGCAAGGAGACAAGCCACACGAAAGGCACAAGAGTTGCCTCCGTCTGACGGTCAGACAGTATTTCTTTACCCTTAGTTTGACAGGCGCTTTCGGGCTCAGATTGGTTTGATCAGCCACCTACGAACCCACACCATGATTGACAGATGACAACGTGATCCTCTTCGGAAACAATGGACAAACAACACAATACATGAAGCTGGCGACTTTGTCCTTGAAAACAAACACGATGGAAATATATAGACATTAAGACATGGTTTACATTGACAAAGAAAACCTTAAGAAAAAAACGCAAATTTCCAACCTTAAAAATATTAGATAACAATGAGGCAAAGATTAATCACTAATCATGTATGACCAATTGCAATGTATAGGGCTGAAACATGGACTAGCAAAGAAAGATGAAAAAAGTTTGGAAGCGTTTGAAATGTCGTGCTGCCGTAGAATGAAACCAGTGATTGCGACAGACGAGATTCGATGACAATGTTCTCACTACACAAATTAAAGTATTGAAAATAATACACAAACGAAAACTGAGTTGACCAGAACACAATCTGAGTCATAACAGTCTTGTACAGAAGAAACTAGAGGGTAAGATCCATGTAAGAAGAGGAAGGGGGCGGCCTCGACTCACCTTTACATCTCATACATGCAGCGACATTACAGTACCAGAAGCATCATGTCCTACCGAAAGCAGAAGTGTCCTACTGAAAGCAGACGCGCGTGTTCTACCAAAACCAGACGTGTCTTATCAAAAGCAGACGTGTTCTACCAAAAGCAGACGTGTCGTTCCGAAAGCTTACGTGTCGTACCAAAAGCAGACGTGTCGTACCGAAAGGCTAATATATTGCCTTGCAATTGTATAACACGGAATGTCACACAAACTCAAACCGTACAGTAGGACTGTTTTATCATGAGTGTTGAAAAGCCTAATAATATTTTTCTTTGCGACTGACGCCGATTTCTATGCTGAGCAAAGACGGTTGAAAGCAAGTCTGGCTTTGCTAACCTTTTTGATTGATTGATTTATGTTTTTGCTCAACACGAAGCACAAGGCTACCACTACACTGACTTCTTTAACTAATTCACTCGCAGAAATCTTTGGGCTTCGAAACACATATATTTCTGTAATGTAAAACTATCACTAGAAAATACAGGTATATTTATAATGTCATGAGTATTTGTTATGCAAAAACTGATACGTATAAGTACGAAAAGTGTGAGAACCAATTTATCGGCTCTGCGGAGTTAATTAGTTTAAGGGAGTCTGGATCGAAGTATTTGTAGTAACGGATGCAATACCAGTAGTTTTATATGATAAGATTGTCAAACCAATTCACAACCTTGTCTAGTCGCTTTTTTACGAAATAAGTGGAAGGTTACAGTTGAATTCTTCTTGCCAACTCGTGTACCATATATTGGTTTATTTCTCCATCTTTGCCAATGTAGCCAAAAAAGGAATGCTTATTATTATATTTTCATATTCTTCTAGACATTGCTTTCTTCTTGTTCTTCTTTTTCTTCCTCTTCTTCTTCTTTTACTTCCTATACTTCTTCTTCGTCTTTTTTTTTCTTCTTCTTTTTTTTCTTTTCAGTTTTCTTTTTATTCTTTTACTTCTTATTTTTCTTCATCTTTGAAGTTCGTCCTGAAAAGAACGCTGTGACGTTGTAGTTTACAGCGAGGCTGTAATTCATCCGACTTCAGCTGTATCTTTTTAGTAGCTGGTTTGCCGTCCCACTGCGATCCCTTATCCTCTTAGCCAGACTACACTAGTGCAGCCTGTGGTTTACTGAGCCTGATGCAAACAGCCAACTATGAGTCTTTGGCTGCTGTCAACTCATTCAATGCTGGATCTTCGGCCTTTTTCAGTTTCTTTATTTGAATTTCAATTTTCATAACAAATATATGTTCCTAGATTTTCTTTTTCTTCTAAGTTACAATATTTTCTTCTTCGGCTTTCACCCTGAAACAAACATTGTAAAGTTGTAGTATAATTTACAGCGAGGCAGCGATATCTGCCCTGTTTGGCCCAAGATATCTTGGTTCAGCTGGTTTTTTTAAATTACCGGGTTTGTCTTCCCACTGCCATCCCTATCCCTTGGCAAAACTACATTAGAGACAAGTGCAGCCAGTTTCCAGGATCGCGCCTTGGAGGCGGAACATCGTCTTAGGCAGCTGCCCGCGATGCAAGTGTAACAGTTCCCGCCGGAGCAAGGGGAGTTTAGGATGCCTGAACATGTTAAAGCTTAAAGCTACCTAAATGCATGTCAAGGTCACTCACCGTCTCAGCAAAGGAGAACAGAGTTGGGTTAAGGAATGTGGACAGGTAGAAACTGACCACTGGCCTTCCGATTTTGGTAGGGGGAGATTGATTGACAGACGAAATTGGCAACGGGGCTTGCTGCGAGAGAATGAGTGACAGGTGTGCAAAGTGTTTCGTTCCAATTGGAATTGAAGATGACCATACCTGAGATCGATTGGTCAAGCTCTGGTCTTGCTTGAGGATATATAACTCGAGACAAAGTTTAGCTCGAGAGGCTGGATGAGAGATGGAGAGTGAGGGGAGAGAGAGTGAGGCTGGAGAGAGAGAGAGACTGAATGTGGATAGTATGTTTAACTCACCGACTTAGATAGAGGAGCGATTGATAGACTGTTGGACGAATGTTTGGTGATAGAACAGGAGCGCTCAAATAGGTGTGTGAGTTTTGCATTAATAGATAATCTGAAAGTGTGTTTGTAAGCAAGGACACATTGTGAACGAGTTATGTCGAGATCGCCCGCCTGAGGGGATTTCAGTGAGGAAGAGTATTTGATAAGGTGTGTTGAAGACGCAGTTAAGGCGATGTGTGTGTGATGTAAATTGCAAGGCAATAGAACTGGGTTTTTAGATAGTTGGGAATTCCATCAATAGCTAATGCTTACAATTCCCGTTTTAGTAGAATGTTTAGTTAAGATATGTATTATATTGTGTTTGTAATTTCTCTACTCATTCTATGATATGAGTATGATACAATAAATATGCCACCTGATGTGTGATATGTCATTTACTGAGTATGGTCATGATGATGTGGATGAGTGTGAGAATGGTCTAAGTTCGATCACGGCAGCAGAGGGTCTGTTACACGTTATTATTATTTTGGTGCCAGTGATCACGGATAGTTATAGTTTTATAAATATAGTGTGTGTAGCTACAGATCTTTATTTTCCTGTGTAACACAAGTGTTGCAGTTATATATAACTTGTGTGTGTGTAGTTAGGAATAGAGGAGTGGTTAGAGTGTTAGTACCATAGACAGCTTTTCCAATCATCTGACTGGTAAGTGTGACATTTTTCTTCCACCCATTGTTGTATTATTGACAAGACTTTGTGCGTACTTGACAGTCTTATAAATTTTTTTGGTGGGCCAGACGGGTTTATTCAATATGTCGAGGTTGGACAATGTTAAACAATGTTATCATTGTCTAGCTTTTGGACATTTGTATATCGGATGCCCTAATATTCTTCGGAATATTAACAGTTCCTGGAGAAGAGGAGGACTGTTTGTCAAAAACAAGCCTTTCATGGCACGAGCTACAGTCAGCGATAAGTGGGAGGACAAAAGTCAACTACAAAACCAGCTAAGAGAACTAACAGGCAGAGTTATTCGGCTGGAAAGACAGGAAAAAGATCTCCAATGGAAGCTGCGACAGCTGTTGCAACAGTTTGAAAACGGAGCTTTCCAACCAGCTAGGAAGGGGAGAAGAAATCAAGAAATCACAGAAGTAAACACGGCCCAGTATTTTAGAAGGGGACAGAGTGGTAGGAAAGCCCATCCAACTTCCACATTCCGATCCGTGGAGGGACAGAGGTGGAAATCTCAGGACGGACGTGTGTGGACGGCTGGACAGAGGTGGCAAAAAGGGGAGTTTGACCCAGGTGCAGAGGCCAAGTCAAGTGATAGGAGGAGGAATGGTTGGGCAGAAGTTTGAATCGGGCAGATTTTTAGCCCACAAGAGGCCTTTTGTACGGTTACAGATGGAGAGGCAGGACAGGAGCTATCAAAGAGACTTTGAGCACGAGGCGGATGGACGGAAAGAAAGAGATACAGGTTTTGTGTATCCAGAAAAGTTAGGGACGGAGGGCAGGTTACGCAATGCAAACGAGACAAACGTTCGCTCAAAGGTCCAGAGGAAATGTTACATCATTGGACAGCGTATGCCGAGAATTCAGGAAGAGGGTATTACGTCGATTAACCTGGTCGGGCGTGCTGAAAGGGGCCAAGTTTACCAGGAACTTGTGGTCAAGCCTGGTAGAACATTAGTTGAAGTCGACGAAGAATCGAACAAGGTAATAGTCGGAGATTCGTCAGATAAAGAGGAAATGAGAGGGGTAGGAATGGTGGCAGGGCCTAGCCATGCGGGAGAAGTTGTTGAACAGACCGAAAGAAGGGACAACCCTTCGGCCACCGAGGAAGGAAGTGGGAATGACGCACAGTTGGAATGCGAAACGGACGCACCAACAGCAGCCAACAAAAGAGGAACAGAGTTTCTAAGGAAAACGAAGAAAAGGGAAAGACAGGTTAACCACAGCCAGGACAGCGAACCAGTCATCGAAGCAAAGATGAAAAGATCTCAGTTCGAGATAAGCCAACAGTCAAACGAACAGTGTGAAAGGTCTTTCCCACAAATAGTGAATACAGATGGACGGAAGGCTGAAGTAGCGGACGATGTAAGTGTACGTAACACTACCAGAGAACCGGTGGGTACGAACCAAACAGCCGTGAAACAAACAGACCAGACGATGGGCGTTTTACAGGAGGAAATCGCGCAGCAATCAGAGACAGCTGATGGGGCAACGCATAGTCTGGTTAAAATAAGCAGTAGTGATAAGGAACGGTTGATGCAATGTTTACTGACGCTAGCCAAAAACATGGAATTCAGAAATGGAATTAGGCAAAGTCGTGTGGAGTACTTACACACATGGGCTATCATGTGAAACTCCAGTTAATGTATGCATTTGCATAACATTTGTTTCATCTACCGTTATCTTTGGGAAACGGAGATTTGGATAATTAGGGGGTAGGGTATAGAGATGGAGGAATGACCAGATGTTAAAAATTCCTTTGAATTCGTTGTCTGAAGTACACGCCAGACAATGAGCGGACGGTCAGTCTGAAGCGAAGACTGACCGAGATCAAAGGGACATTTCCGACCAGAGAACTGACAAGAGACGCAGGATAGCTGGATGCGCCAGGTAATGATTACGTGACGCAAGGTAACACGTGGACGCGATGCTTCGGTTAATATCTGACCAGGTAGCTTTGATGCGGGGAATTTGGGGAAACAACGGTGAAATAGTTAGATCACAACACTCGGTTTTGATTCCTCGGGACAAAGACTGCACCTGGACTAGTAGGGTTACAGCATGACGTAATTCGACAGGTGGACGATTCGGTTTTTGACTTTTGACTCAGACATAGTTTAGTATCTGATTAAGTTAGAACTTAGTCATAGTTTAGTGACATAGTTTAGTATCTGATTTAGTGACATAGTTTAGTATCTGATTAAATTAGAACTTAGTCATAGTTTAGTGACATAGTTTAGTATCTGATTAAGTTACAACTTAGTCATAGTTTAGGGACATAGTTTAGTACCTGATTAAGTTAGAACTTAGTCATAGTTTAGTATCTTTTGAAGGGGGCATTAACAGGTGCTCATCTGTGGGGCACGAGCAGGAGTGAAGGTTGATGGCATTTGATCATGTTTTTGTGTGCAAATATTTTGACATTTGCATTTGGTGTTTGGGTTTTGACTAATGGTATTACTTGCATTTTTAGTGGGTTGTATGGTCGATATAGTATGCATTGAATTTTTCTTTATTTTGTTGTTGTTTTTGTTGTTGTTGAATCATCATGTTTACAGGTATTTGATACAGGTTATTTAGGTGATCTACAGAGCAGTATATCTCATCCAGACTGTAGGCCTCCGCAAGCACAAGTCACCACGAGTTCCAGAATCACATGTATGTGGAGTCTTTGCAGAGAAGACTACATTGATCAGAAGTTTTAATATTGACTATGACATATGTTGTCAAATATCGTTTTTGTGGGAAACATAAAGAATTTTGCTGTTTTCTTTGAGAGGGGATAGCTGTCAAGAGAGACAATGATAACTAGCCTGAGGATAACCCACGTAAATTCGTGGCCTCACAGGAGTTAGTATGAAGTGAATCGTCGGCCAGGCGTGTAATGAGACCGCCTGAGAAAATTGACCTGAACTGGTCGAGTGTAACAATGAAGGTTCGTGTCCTTAGAGGAAGGCACGGGAAACAGGGCGAGGTATGTTGACCTCAAATGAGTAAGGAGAATTCCTTAAGGTGTTTCTGTTTTGATGAGTTCAAGGTCCCGCAGGGACAGACTTTGGTGTATTTGACTGCAAAACGATGTAAAAGTGGTGGTTTGTGTTGTAAAAACGCCCAGCCACAGTGTTTTTCTTCTGCTTGTATTGATTGTGTATGTATTACAAAAAGTTTATATGTATCAAATGACATGTCTTTTTATGCATGTACGATGTGAGTGAAGTTGTAAACAGGTGTAGTGTTTACATTTTGGATAGTGAAGACGAAAATGGTGGTCATTTGCCAGATGAAAAAAATGACCATCCATGTTTCGGTCTGTAGTTTAGGGAGGTAATGTAACAGTTCCCGCCGGAGCAAGAGGAGTTTAGGATGCCTGAACATGTTAAAGCTTAAAGCTACCTGAATGCATGTCAAGGTCACTCACCGTCTCAGCAAAGGAGAACAGAGTTGGGTTAAGGAATGTGGACAGGTAGAAACTGACCACTGGCCTTCCGATTTTGGTAGGGGGAGATTGATTGACAGACGAAATTGGCAACGGGGCTTGCTGCGAGAGAATGAGTGACAGGTGTGCAAAGTGTTTCGTTCCAATTGGAATTGAAGATGACCATACCTGAGATCGATTGGTCAAGCTCTGGTCTTGCTTGAGGATATATAACTCGAGACAAAGTTTAGCTCGAGAGGCTGGATGAGAGATGGAGAGTGAGGGGAGAGAGAGTGAGGCTGGAGAGAGAGAGAGACTGAATGTGGATAGTATGTTTAACTCACCGACTTAGATAGAGGAGCGATTGATTGACTGTTGGACGAATGTTTGGTGATAGAACAGGAGCGCTCAAATAGGTGTGTGAGTTTTGCATTAATAGATAATCTGAAAGTGTGTTTGTAAGCAAGGACACATTGTGAACGAGTTATGTCGAGATCGCCCGCCTGAGGGGATTTCAGTGAGGAAGAGTATTTGATAAGGTGTGTTGAAGACGCAGTTAAGGCGATGTGTGTGTGATGTAAATTGCAAGGCAATAGAACTGGGTTTTTAGATAGTTGGGAATTCCATCAATAGCTAATGCTTACAATTCCCGTTTTAGTAGAATGTTTAGTTAAGATATGTATTATATTGTGTTTGTAATTTCTCTACTCATTCTATGATATGAGTATGATACAATAAATATGCCACCTGATGTGTGATATGTCATTTACTGAGTATGGTCATGATGATGTGGATGAGTGTGAGAATGGTCTAAGTTCGATCACGGCAGCAGAGGGTCTGTTACACGTTATTATTATTTTGGTGCCAGTGATCACGGATAGTTATAGTTTTATAAATATAGTGTGTGTAGCTACAGATCTTTATTTTCCTGTGTAACACAAGTGTTGCAGTTATATATAACTTGTGTGTGTGTAGTTAGGAATAGAGGAGTGGTTAGAGTGTTAGTACCATAGACAGCTTTTCCAATCATCTGACTGGTAAGTGTGACATTTTTCTTCCACCCATTGTTGTATTATTGACAAGACTTTGTGCGTACTTGACAGTCTTATAAATTTTTTTGGTGGGCCAGACGGGTTTATTCAATATGTCGAGGTTGGACAATGTTAAACAATGTTATCATTGTCTAGCTTTTGGACATTTGTATATCGGATGCCCTAATATTCTTCGGAATATTAACAGTTCCTGGAGAAGAGGAGGACTGTTTGTCAAAAACAAGCCTTTCATGGCACGAGCTACAGTCAGCGATAAGTGGGAGGACAAAAGTCAACTACAAAACCAGCTAAGAGAACTAACAGGCAGAGTTATTCGGCTGGAAAGACAGGAAAAAGATCTCCAATGGAAGCTGCGACAGCTGTTGCAACAGTTTGAAAACGGAGCTTTCCAACCAGCTAGGAAGGGGAGAAGAAATCAAGAAATCACAGAAGTAAACACGGCCCAGTATTTTAGAAGGGGACAGAGTGGTAGGAAAGCCCATCCAACTTCCACATTCCGATCCGTGGAGGGACAGAGGTGGAAATCTCAGGACGGACGTGTGTGGACGGCTGGACAGAGGTGGCAAAAAGGGGAGTTTGACCCAGGTGCAGAGGCCAAGTCAAGTGATAGGAGGAGGAATGGTTGGGCAGAAGTTTGAATCGGGCAGATTTTTAGCCCACAAGAGGCCTTTTGTACGGTTACAGATGGAGAGGCAGGACAGGAGCTATCAAAGAGACTTTGAGCACGAGGCGGATGGACGGAAAGAAAGAGATACAGGTTTTGTGTATCCAGAAAAGTTAGGGACGGAGGGCAGGTTACGCAATGCAAACGAGACAAACGTTCGCTCAAAGGTCCAGAGGAAATGTTACATCATTGGACAGCGTATGCCGAGAATTCAGGAAGAGGGTATTACGTCGATTAACCTGGTCGGGCGTGCTGAAAGGGGCCAAGTTTACCAGGAACTTGTGGTCAAGCCTGGTAGAACATTAGTTGAAGTCGACGAAGAATCGAACAAGGTAATAGTCGGAGATTCGTCAGATAAAGAGGAAATGAGAGGGGTAGGAATGGTGGCAGGGCCTAGCCATGCGGGAGAAGTTGTTGAACAGACCGAAAGAAGGGACAACCCTTCGGCCACCGAGGAAGGAAGTGGGAATGACGCACAGTTGGAATGCGAAACGGACGCACCAACAGCAGCCAACAAAAGAGGAACAGAGTTTCTAAGGAAAACGAAGAAAAGGGAAAGACAGGTTAACCACAGCCAGGACAGCGAACCAGTCATCGAAGCAAAGATGAAAAGATCTCAGTTCGAGATAAGCCAACAGTCAAACGAACAGTGTGAAAGGTCTTTCCCACAAATAGTGAATACAGATGGACGGAAGGCTGAAGTAGCGGACGATGTAAGTGTACGTAACACTACCAGAGAACCGGTGGGTACGAACCAAACAGCCGTGAAACAAACAGACCAGACGATGGGCGTTTTACAGGAGGAAATCGCGCAGCAATCAGAGACAGCTGATGGGGCAACGCATAGTCTGGTTAAAATAAGCAGTAGTGATAAGGAACGGTTGATGCAATGTTTACTGACGCTAGCCAAAAACATGGAATTCAGAAATGGAATTAGGCAAAGTCGTGTGGAGTACTTACACACATGGGCTATCATGTGAAACTCCAGTTAATGTATGCATTTGCATAACATTTGTTTCATCTACCGTTATCTTTGGGAAACGGAGATTTGGATAATTAGGGGGTAGGGTATAGAGATGGAGGAATGACCAGATGTTAAAAATTCCTTTGAATTCGTTGTCTGAAGTACACGCCAGACAATGAGCGGACGGTCAGTCTGAAGCGAAGACTGACCGAGATCAAAGGGACATTTCCGACCAGAGAACTGACAAGAGACGCAGGATAGCTGGATGCGCCAGGTAATGATTACGTGACGCAAGGTAACACGTGGACGCGATGCTTCGGTTAATATCTGACCAGGTAGCTTTGATGCGGGGAATTTGGGGAAACAACGGTGAAATAGTTAGATCACAACACTCGGTTTTGATTCCTCGGGACAAAGACTGCACCTGGACTAGTAGGGTTACAGCATGACGTAATTCGACAGGTGGACGATTCGGTTTTTGACTTTTGACTCAGACATAGTTTAGTATCTGATTAAGTTAGAACTTAGTCATAGTTTAGTGACATAGTTTAGTATCTGATTTAGTGACATAGTTTAGTATCTGATTAAATTAGAACTTAGTCATAGTTTAGTGACATAGTTTAGTATCTGATTAAGTTACAACTTAGTCATAGTTTAGGGACATAGTTTAGTACCTGATTAAGTTAGAACTTAGTCATAGTTTAGTATCTTTTGAAGGGGGCATTAACAGGTGCTCATCTGTGGGGCACGAGCAGGAGTGAAGGTTGATGGCATTTGATCATGTTTTTGTGTGCAAATATTTTGACATTTGCATTTGGTGTTTGGGTTTTGACTAATGGTATTACTTGCATTTTTAGTGGGTTGTATGGTCGATATAGTATGCATTGAATTTTTCTTTATTTTGTTGTTGTTTTTGTTGTTGTTGAATCATCATGTTTACAGGTATTTGATACAGGTTATTTAGGTGATCTACAGAGCAGTATATCTCATCCAGACTGTAGGCCTCCGCAAGCACAAGTCACCACGAGTTCCAGAATCACATGTATGTGGAGTCTTTGCAGAGAAGACTACATTGATCAGAAGTTTTAATATTGACTATGACATATGTTGTCAAATATCGTTTTTGTGGGAAACATAAAGAATTTTGCTGTTTTCTTTGAGAGGGGATAGCTGTCAAGAGAGACAATGATAACTAGCCTGAGGATAACCCACGTAAATTCGTGGCCTCACAGGAGTTAGTATGAAGTGAATCGTCGGCCAGGCGTGTAATGAGACCGCCTGAGAAAATTGACCTGAACTGGTCGAGTGTAACAATGAAGGTTCGTGTCCTTAGAGGAAGGCACGGGAAACAGGGCGAGGTATGTTGACCTCAAATGAGTAAGGAGAATTCCTTAAGGTGTTTCTGTTTTGATGAGTTCAAGGTCCCGCAGGGACAGACTTTGGTGTATTTGACTGCAAAACGATGTAAAAGTGGTGGTTTGTGTTGTAAAAACGCCCAGCCACAGTGTTTTTCTTCTGCTTGTATTGATTGTGTATGTATTACAAAAAGTTTATATGTATCAAATGACATGTCTTTTTATGCATGTACGATGTGAGTGAAGTTGTAAACAGGTGTAGTGTTTACATTTTGGATAGTGAAGACGAAAATGGTGGTCATTTGCCAGATGAAAAAAATGACCATCCATGTTTCGGTCTGTAGTTTAGGGAGGTAATGTAACAGTTCCCGCCGGAGCAAGAGGAGTTTAGGATGCCTGAACATGTTAAAGCTTAAAGCTACCTGAATGCATGTCAAGGTCACTCACCGTCTCAGCAAAGGAGAACAGAGTTGGGTTAAGGAATGTGGACAGGTAGAAACTGACCACTGGCCTTCCGATTTTGGTAGGGGGAGATTGATTGACAGACGAAATTGGCAACGGGGCTTGCTGCGAGAGAATGAGTGACAGGTGTGCAAAGTGTTTCGTTCCAATTGGAATTGAAGATGACCATACCTGAGATCGATTGGTCAAGCTCTGGTCTTGCTTGAGGATATATAACTCGAGACAAAGTTTAGCTCGAGAGGCTGGATGAGAGATGGAGAGTGAGGGGAGAGAGAGTGAGGCTGGAGAGAGAGAGAGACTGAATGTGGATAGTATGTTTAACTCACCGACTTAGATAGAGGAGCGATTGATTGACTGTTGGACGAATGTTTGGTGATAGAACAGGAGCGCTCAAATAGGTGTGTGAGTTTTGCATTAATAGATAATCTGAAAGTGTGTTTGTAAGCAAGGACACATTGTGAACGAGTTATGTCGAGATCGCCCGCCTGAGGGGATTTCAGTGAGGAAGAGTATTTGATAAGGTGTGTTGAAGACGCAGTTAAGGCGATGTGTGTGTGATGTAAATTGCAAGGCAATAGAACTGGGTTTTTAGATAGTTGGGAATTCCATCAATAGCTAATGCTTACAATTCCCGTTTTAGTAGAATGTTTAGTTAAGATATGTATTATATTGTGTTTGTAATTTCTCTACTCATTCTATGATATGAGTATGATACAATAAATATGCCACCTGATGTGTGATATGTCATTTACTGAGTATGGTCATGATGATGTGGATGAGTGTGAGAATGGTCTAAGTTCGATCACGGCAGCAGAGGGTCTGTTACACAAGCAGCCAGCTATGAGTGCTGTCAGCTCATTCACTGCTGCCTCTGGCCCCAGATTCACGATTGTATTCTTCGGCGAACGCAAATGCTCTATTTAATTTTTAAGAAAGATAATCTCTCTCTCTCTCTCTCTCTCTCTCTCTCTCTCTCTCTCTCTATATATATATATATATATATATATATATATATATATATATATATATATATATATATATATACCCTTCCTCTCTGTCCCTCTTTTTCATTTCAATCTCAATACTTCCAAATAATTTGTCTAGACTGGAGAGTTAATCAATCCCTCTGAAATTTGAACCCTTGCTCTGTCTATCCGTCTTAATGGAGGCAGACCAATCCTCTGGCTTCTCTGGTACACTCTGCACATGCTATAAGTGTCTCAATCTTTATGGATTCTTTCCACATTGTCAAACTATCTCTGCTTTCACGAAGTATTAGAGTGGCAAATATGTAGCGATGTGTGAAGTTTATTTCACTAGGACTCGTCGGACTTGAGCTGAATCGCCAGGCATAAAATCATTTCGAGATAAAGACACGGAATAGGAGAGGGCAATTTAATAAAAATGGAATTTTCAACTTTCTGAAACGTTAATTCTGTTACCGATTTTCAATGTTTAAACAAATTAAAAGTTGTTAAAGATTTCGCTACGAGACGAACGGATAATTAAATTAGGTAACATAGGTTTTATATAAATCTTCTGCTTCAACGACTTGTTCAATTTGTCTCAGCGGAAGTGTTTTGTCTGTGCGTAGATGGTTACTTTACGATTGGCGGGTACGAGATTTCAGAATTACGATACGCAGACGACACAGTCAAACTATCAAAAACTGCAGAAGTGATAGAGCAGGTAATTTCAGCCGTAAATAGAAACATTAAAGATCAAAACCTATTTATAAACATAAAGAAAACAAAGATAATGACCACCGACAAAACAGAATGTCAACATAAATTTACAGTAGGTGGTGAGGAAATAGATCAGGTCACGCATTTTGAATATCTGGGTTCCAGAATTGATAAGCATGGTGACTGCACGAAAGAAATCAGACGAAGAATAGCCATGGCAATGCAGGGGCTGAACATCCTGGAGAATTTTTGGCAGAGCACCAACAGAACGACAGAAGTAAAAGTCTTGAGAACCTGTGTTTTTCCTGTGGTAGCTTATGGCTGCGAATCATGGACGATTACCAAAACTTCTAGACAAAGAATGGAATCCTTCAAGTCAAAATGATATAGAAAGATTCTCAGAATAACATGGACAGAGAAAAAGACAAATGTAGACATTCGGCAAGAGTTGAGCATAGAGCAGAACTGGTTAATCAATTCCATTAGAGCGCATGAGCTGCAGTGGTCAGCGACTCATAGCTGACTGCTAGCGTCAGGGCCAGCGAACCAAAGCTGCCAAGACCCTTCTACACCTCCCAGCGGTGATCCTGGATAACAGGATGCAGCAGAGCAGACTGGCTAAGGAAAAGGGATTAGACAGGGAATGCTAACTCGGTACTAAAAAAATGCTTTCTGAAGTCGGATGTGTTGGACCGAAAGATGTAAATATCGCAGTCAAGCTGTAAACTACGACACAACGCATTCCGTTCTCTGGACTACATTCTGCTACTTAAGCCCTCTCAGTGTTTGGTAGTGGGAGATTGAGAACGAACGAAGCCAAGCCAAGCCAATTCCATTATGAACAGAAAATGTAAATACTTTTGTCACATCAGGAGACACAACGGTCTTGAGAGAACAGTGATGGAAGGTATGGTGCCAGGTAAAAAAGGCAGGAGATAACCAAGAAGACGATGGCACCAAGACATCCAGAAATGCCAGGGTATGACTGTGGCTAAAGCTAGAGTTTTGGCAAGGGAAAGAGATTCTTTGAGACAGATTGGAATGGGTGCAGCGTTCTATAAAGGATCTACTGCATAATGAGATTGTTACACGAATCACCACTGAGGTCTGAGTGCTTGGCGCGTTCTCCTCTCACCTCACTCTGTTTCATTTGACTCTGTCCTACAGTCACACTCTTGCACAACTTTCACACGCGCCCTCGTGGTGAGGCCCTTCCATTGCACTTTGGTTGGGCTAGCTTCTGAGGGCGCACAAACCTAGCATAGGTACATACAGATGCACACATGCATCCAAGCACTGGTTTATGCGTCCTGATATCGCCCAATGGACTACGGTCTGGGGTGGACAATGGCGCGCCTCCGCCAGTAGAAACTAGTGAGGCAAACATCTAAGCAAAAAAAAAAAAAAATCACCACTGCGCAGATATGCACGTAACGGCTCTACTGTGAGTTTCGCGCTGCAGGCGTTCAGCTGAGAGGCATAACTGTCTTACTGTCGCACGACTTTATTCTCATTGCTGGGGTAGTCGAGTTTTTTTATAGACAGGAATACATGCCGCTTCGCTACTGCTGTCGCCACGACGTGGGCTAGCTAAGTTTGTTTATTTGAGCTTGGCTAGGCTTCATTCTCAATCTCCCACTACCAAACACTGAAAGGGCTTAAGTAGCAGAATGTGGTCCAGAGAACGGAATGCGTTGTGTCGTAGTTTACAGCCTGACTGCGATATTTGCACTTCAACACATCCGACCTCAGCAAGCATTTTTTGAGTACCGGGTTAGCATTCCCTCTTCGATCCCTTCTCCTTAGCCAGTCTGCCCTGCTGCAGCCTGTTATCCAGGATCACCACTTAGAGGTGTAGAAGAGTCTTGGCAGCTTTTGTTCGCTGGACCTGACGCTAGCAGTCAGCTATGAGTCGCTGATCACTGCAGCTCATGCGCTGCTCAACATCTCGATCACTCCAAACATGCTTTGATGAAAACTATCGCTTTGGAAACTATACTCATATCCATAAACCATCCAAGTATACACAGATGGATCTGCCACCGGGGCTACCACCAACTCTGGATATGGCTCTGTAATTAAATGCTATAACCTGCACAAAGAAGACCATCCCTACGTCTATGGCCCTTGTGGAGAGACCTGTTCTAATCACGGAGTAGAAATAAAAGCAATAGAAAACGCTTTGTGCCAAATAATCTCAGATTTTGAAAGTGGCACTTTACAGAAGATGGGCAATGCTACCACAGTCACTACCTAGTATCACACTACAAACCTGCAAGCAAATCCTGAAAAATAACTATAGACATGAGTGGCTAGATCAGTGGGTCACATCCCAGACATGCGGAGTATATTTAAAAAACTAAGCAAAACCAAATCCCCAGAACCCAGCCAAGAAACTGAAGCGAAGAGACCAGAGTTTGATCTTCAAGATGAGAACAGGCCATGCCCATCTCAACAAACATCTGCGTAGATTAGCCCCACTACATGAACCAAACTGCAGATTCTGCCTTAACCACGAGGAGTCAGTCGAGCACCTCCTGACTTTGTACTCCAGGCTGGCTGATCAGCGGAATCTGCTGTTACCACCATGCCCCACCACACTCAACACGCTCTACACATCACTGCAACAATTGAGGAGGAAGTGTGCTTTTGTTAGAGAGGCATTGGGCTGTCAAGATCTGCCAGTTCACAGCTAAAGGGATTAAATCATCATAACTCCAAACATAAAAGCAAGATATGCTTTGCCGGGGATTGGATCCGTTGCCTTCCTCATCGGCAGGTAGGCATCGAGACAATTCGACAACGCTCTCCTGAGATTTGATGTACGAGAGCCAGTTGTTTGTTTCGTTTAATAGGTCGGGCTGCAGGTTTAGTGTAAGAGGGTCAGATGTAGATTTTTGTGTAAGGGAGTAAGATGTAGGTTTTGTGTAAGATAGCAAGATGTAGAGTTTGTGTAAGGGAAGAGGAAGTAGGTTTTGTGTAAGGGAGCATGATGTAGGTTTTGTGAAAGGGAGCAGGATGTAGGTTTTGTGTAAGGAAGCAAGATGTAGGTTTTGTGTAAGGGAACAAAATGTAGATTTTGTGTAAGGGAAAAAGTGAAGGTTTTGTGCAAGGAAGCAAGATGTAGGTTTTGTGTAAGATAGCAAGATGTATGTTTTGTATAAGGGAAGAAAAAATAGGCTTTGTGTAAGGGAGTAAGATGTAGGTTTTGTGTAAGGGGGCATGATGTAGGTTTTGTATCAGGGAGAAAAATGTATGTTTTTTTTGTAAGATGGCAAGATGTAGAATTTGTAAAAAGGAAGAAGAAGTAGGGTTTGTATAAGGAAGCAAGATGTAGATTTTGGATAAGGGAGCAAGCTGTAGGTTTTGTGTAAGGGAGCAAGATGTAGGTTTTGTGTAAGGGAGCAAGATGTCGCACGCAAATTTTGGCATTAACATATTGTGCAAGATGAACAGTTGTCTCGTTGTAGGATGTCCACCTCAATTGCCAAAGGTCGCGGATTCGAATCACGGTGGAGATCGTTTGTTCACGTGGATTTTCTGGTAAGAATTCACCTGATTTCTGGGTAGTGAGATCGGACTTCCCTGTTCAGTGTCGCGCACGTTAAAAATCCCTTTGGCAGTTGGAAATCAAAAAGCAGACTTAACGGCCGCTGCCCGGACACAAATTTTAGTTAAAAACCTACCCGAATTTTGTGTATCTTCCCCCAGATCTAGTAAGCCGCAGGAAGTTGTAAAAATACCTTCTACATATAGCCGAAGCTTTCGGCCACCTGGCAACAGACATTGACATGCCTGTTTGAATACCAGGATTACAAGTATTCCAAGTATATATATATTTATATAAATCATCACCAGCATCATCATTATGTAGTATGTCCTTTGCATAACGCTGCTCTCGCAAAAGCCGATCTGTAAGGCCAGCGATCTCTAGCCCCAACTCTCGGTTCTGTCGTCCCCTTCAGGACCGATATATTTCTGCACATGGTATACCAAACTAACTAGTTAGACAATTTTGTAAAACAAATTTCAAAAACAGATTGACTAAATTGAATTAAAAAAACGTTAATGTTCATTTCTGTTTCTAAGAATCGACGTCACTGCACTCCGGGCATACTCATAGGTGTTCAGTCTCTCTCATCCCTGTAGCTCGCTGGTTGTACACTCTCATGCGCCGTCCTCTCGTACCTCGTTTAATGTCGAAACTTTGCAGTGTGTGAATTGCTGCTCCATCTATTGCGGTGTCCTCATCCAGCAAACGGTCATTGATCGATTTCAAAATGTCACTTCTATCCATCACTAATGTCCCCATGATGGGAGCATGTGAAGCCATGATGTCAGCTCTTTTTTTGCCCTGAACCCAAGCATGACCAGGACAGTAGATCCATGTCAACCCTTGGAGGTTTGAGTCCTCAACAGCTGCTATCCACTCGTATCTAAGCCATCCCTTCTTTACCTCCTGAAGTACGGCTTGCGCGTCTGTCACAATGACTGCCCTTGTTATAGAAGTCTCAGATATCCATTTCGGTGCTAAGGTCACTGCTTCCGTCTCCATTCTCATACTGGAGGTTGTTGATATGTATGCCCTACTGCGCTCAGCTCTCCTCTCACTCTATCCGAGAAACCTCAGCCTGATGTCCCACTGCGCACGATTGATCCGTCGGTGTATATGACAGCGTCACTCTCCTATAATGTTCATTTAACCTTGTTTAATCACAAATATGGAACCCTCTCATTTCGCAAGTAATACCAAAAAACAATAGGACCACTGTGGCTTGGGTAAGTATATGGTACAGGCCAATATATAAGATGGAGCATGTGGTTAGAAACACCATCTTCTAAAACAAAATGTTGCAAGATTTCAGGGCATTATGTTTTGTTTTGTTCTGTATACTTCGTTGGCCCTCGGACAGACCCAGAGTTGCTGTCCCTCTCAGCAAACGTCGATTAGTGTACATTATAATGGTTAATATAGCTCGCTGGTTGTACATATATCTGCTACATCCTCTCATGCCCTCTCTCTTTGCTGAACCCGGGTATCTTCCTCTTCTTCTTCTTCTGCATTCGTTCTCAATCTACCGCTACTAATCCCTGAAAGGGCTTAAGTAGCAGAATGTAGTCCAGAGAACGGAATGCGTTGTGTCGTAGTTTACAGCTTCCCTGCGGTATTTGCACCTTTCGGTCCAACACATCCGACTTCAGAAAGCATTTTTTGAGTACCGGGTTAGCATTCCCTCTTTGATCCCTTCTCCTTAGCCAGTCTGCCCTGCTGCAGCCTGTTATCCAGGATCACCGCGTGGAGGTGTAGAAGGGTATTGGCAGCTCTGGTTCGCTGGCCCTGACGCTAGCAGTCAGCTATGGGTCGCTGACCACTGCAGCTCATGCGCTGCTCAGCGTCTTGATCCCGAACGCGGGTATGATTTTAAAATCTTGCAATCAGTGCATAGCTGGATCATTGATTTCAGTATCTTCATCCAAATCGTGGTCGTTGATCAACTTCAAAATTGTCACCTTCGTTCATTGCCAATGTCCGCAATGCGGGTACATCTGAGGTTAGGATATCAGCCTTTTCCTTTCCATAAACCCCAGCATGCTCCGAATAGAAAATCCAAACGTTCCCTGCGGTGTAAGGCCTCTTTGTCCAGCACTTCTGTACCTTCCGAAGCATGGATTGAGTCAGAAACGATTACGACCTCAGTAAAGAGGTCCCAGATATTCTCCTCGGAGCCGGTTACTACCTTGATCTCCATTCTTATACTGGATGATGTTAAGTTTGCACCGCTCTTCTCAGCAACAATCCTGTTCCACACTTTAACAGGTAAGCGCCACCCGTCCTTCTTACCGCGTAGCTCAGATCCATTGTTTAAATACTAGCATCTTTGACCTAACTTAACATTTGTATACTGGTTTAGAAGGCATTGCATAGGTTGTATGGTTAAATACAAACCATTTCTTCTACTCAACATCAACTAAAAGTAACTAGGGGCGTCCAATCTATTTTTGAATGCATTAACTGACCCTGTCCCCACTATTTCCTGTGGCGATGCATTCCAAGCATTCACCCCTCTCAGACAAAAACAATATTTTCTCATATCTAATCTGGGCGTTTCTTTAAATAATTTACAGCTGTACAGAGACTAATTGTTTTTGATATCTTATTCTTCATACTTGACAAGAAGTAGACAAGAAGATAATTCCTGTCTGTTTTGTGCCTCAAACAAGGAAGTTATTTTCTCCCGTGTTGATATCAATTATTTCAAAGTATAGCATCTTGACATAATATCGAAACTCGTCACACGGAACGCTAATTCCACGTCGTTCTCATGGAAACGCATTGTTGCATCATGTTGAGGAAAAACCAAAATAATGAATCTAATACTCTTTTCAAGGGCTTATCTGTTTCTGAATGATTGATCTCAGATTTTCATGTGCATGTCAATTTGATTTGGAAATTTTAACAAAATCAATAACATTTTTTAAAGAGAATGATTGGAATCTTCAAAACAGTAGAGCTAAATACAATTTTTAAAATACGACTTAACCATGTACACACTAAACTCCCCTGTATATTTTTCTTGCGGAAACGTAAACCATTACTCTGATTAGTTCAACCTTTTACTTTTGTTCTATACTAGAATATAATTTAAATCTAATTAATAGGCGTATACCAGGTGCGTTCAAATTAAACCATGACTTTCTGTTTAAGTTATATCTGAATGGGTAGAATGCGTGCTGGAACTACGATCATTTGTTAAGGGCACTTGTGTCCTATTACTGTTAGGTGGCCGACTTGCCATGTGTCAGTTACGGGACAGATATAGTACAAATGGCGGACAATACTGTTAGTGCTTGCATGGAACAGCGTGTTGGGATGAATTGTCTTATGAAAGACGGCGTGACACCTGCGGAAATTCACAGACGACTGCAATCACAATACGGTGATTAGAGACGCAGCCACAGTAAGACACGTGAATGGTGTAAACGTTTTGGAGAAGACCGTACATCCGTGAGTGATGAACCGGCCGTGGTGGCTCTCAACCCACCACAGTAATGCGTATTTTCAGATTATGGAAGGCCTTATCCTAGAAAATCGACGCATTGCCAGTGTAACTATTGCATAAGAGGAAAGTCTTCTTCTGGCTATGGTAACCACTATTATTCATGGAGATTTGTATATTCCATAGGTTAGTGCACTTTGGTTGTCATAGCAACTTTCAGTATTTGACCGGCATAAAAAAGTTCAAGGATACACTTAATAGAAAGAACGTGTTGACATGGAAGGGCATGCCTTTTTGAACCGTTTCATTACATGTGACGAAACCTGGGCGCATTATTATACTCCTGAATCGAAACGCGTATCCAAGCAGTAGAATCATATGCAAACACCATGATCCAAACAATTTTGGACAATTGCGTCTGCAGGTAAAGTGATGGCGAGTGTTTTCAGGTACAACCTTGGTATCATTCATGTTGATTTTCTACCCAGTGGTGCCACTATCAACGGTGGACGGTACATTCGCATTGTGAGGGATGTGCATAACCGTCTGCGAAAAAAGGGCCTGGTTTGATCACAGAGGGCGTCCTGCTCTAGCAGGATAACGTTCGACATCATACGCTCACATCATATGTGCCATCTGCGGAAACTCGGCTAGGAGGTATTTCCACATTCGCTTTACAACCTACACCTCGCTCCAAACGAATTGAACCGATTTGGACTTCTAAAACAATTAGGGGGGTGGGTAGTGAGAAATTTAGACGCTACTATAATGAACTGAACACAGCCGAGTAGAGATGCCAGACTCACTCACACGCTGAGTAATGTAACTACAAACTCTTGTGGTTATGGAAAACGCACGACACACAATGTTAGATGTCATCGCCCCCCCCCCTCCGCTACCTTGCGGGATACCCGTTTACAGGAAAAGCTTCCGGAGTAAACCCTGAAAAAAAATCTGCATCATATGCTATCTCCAGTCGTCTCGATATATATCTTGTCACTGGCCAAAGATAGCTCAGGATCAGAGAGTGAGGTTGACAAAAGGCGCTGTTTATTTCTCACTTTTATCCAAATCACCTCTCAGGCCACCCATTTCAGCGGACACAGCAAGAAAAAAGACGGTCCACATGGCTCAACAAAGAGAGTGGTCTTCATCACTTGTGATGGACAAACAGCATGTCCTGTAAATTCCCATTTTCTTCCCTTAATTTGTTCTTCATGTCCGTGCATGGTTTCATATAACTATGCAACTGTCGGAGAATACATCCTCGCGAAAAACCAACAATTAACTTTTCACACTTTAGAAAAACCCTCCAGATGTATTGGAGTCAAAGTCAAGGCCGACCACACAACGGACAAACCGCAGAAATAACAGAAGCAGCAAGGCTCCGAAGCACATAACAGGGCCCGGTCAAGAAACCTCTACATAACTTGCAGCTAAAAGGCACAGGCAGGAAAAGGCTAGAGGAAAGATATAGGAAAGAGATTTACAGAACATGATCTGTACTTTGGTACAGTCTACACAAAAAAGGACTGCTCCATGATCCCAGAGTCTATATATATTTTTCAAAGAGACATGGATACAGCGGGATTAAGATCAATCTGTATTATAGAGGAAATTGTTTTTAAAAAATTGGAGGGGGTTGAAAGTGGATAAATGTCCATGTCAAGATGGTATCCATGCAAAATTCCTGTTTGAAATTAGAGACCAACTAGCAAAACCATTGGCTATATTATGTTCTCAATCACTTACCAAAGGGATTGTTCCACGAGATTGGAAAGATGCAGGAGTGATCCCCTTATTCAAAAAGGGCAACAAATTAGATCCATCGAATTATAGACCGGTGAGTTTAACGAGCATAGTCTGTAAATTGTTAGAGTCAATAATCAAAGAAAACATTGTAATGCATTTAGACAAATTTAATCTAATTAGAAATAGTCAGCATGGGTTTACTAGAGGGAGATCATGCTTAACAAACCTATTTGAATTCATGGAGGAGGTTACCAGAATGATACATAAGGGGAGCTAGTGGACTATATTTATCTAGATTTTGCAAAGGCCTTTGATAGAGTACCTCATCAAAGATTATTTCGAAAGTTAAAATCCCATGGAATAGGTGGGAAAGTTGCCAAATGGATTGAAGATTGGTTAACGGGAAGAAGGCAGAGGGTGGGCATAAATAAGGAGTGGAGTGAAGTGAAAAGTGGTGTGCCACAGGGTTCGGTTTTGGGACCAATTGTGTTCTTGATATATATAAATGATTCGGACATTGATATGGAATCCATGATTGCAAAATTTGCTGAGGACACAAAACTATGCAGTCGTGTCCCATCTAAAGCAGAAGTGGATATATTGATGTCGGATTTAGATAAAATTCGAGAATGGTTTGTAAGCTAGCAAATGGAGTTTAATGTAGATAAATGTACAGTCATCCACATGGGTAGATCCAATATGGAACATAATTACAGAATGGGCGAGAACAATATTAGAAAGATAGATAAGGAAAGGGACTTAGGGGTTATAATAGATCATACAGGTAAAGTGAGTGAGCAAGTTAAGGTAGCAGTGAAAAAGGCAAATGCAATTTTAAGGTATGATAAAAAGAAATATTAAACATAGGAGCAAGGAAGTGATAGTCAAACTGTATAAAGCATTAGTTAGACCTAGATTGGAGTACTGTGTACAGGTGTGGAGTCCTTATCATAGAGGGGACATAAACATGCTAGAAAGAATACAAAACGAGCGATGCAGATGATAGTGGGATTCCAGAATTACAGTTATGAGGAACGACTCAGAAAAACCGGCCTACAGTGTCTAGAAGAGAGAAGAATTCGTGGTGACTTAATACAGGTTTATAAGATGATCAGAGGAATGGATAAATTAGACTAAAACAAGTTTTTTTAAAATACAGCCACCCACAATAACAAGAGGGCATAGCTATAAGTTGACTAAAGAGAGGTCCAGATTAGATATTAGGAAATATTTTTTTAGCCAGAGAGTGGTGAATGCTTGGAATGCATTGCCAGGGGAGGTAGTGGAGGCAGGGACAGTTAATGCATTTAAGAATCAATTGAATGCACATAGCTTTTAGAGCAAGATAATGTAAATGAAACTGGCTGTATACAGACTCTGCAGGGTCTTCTAAACCAGTATTAAGACGTTAAATTAAGTTAAATTGATGCGGTCAGCGACACAAAGCTGACTGCTAGTTTCAGGGCCAGCGACCCAGAACTGACTGCTAACTTCAGGGCCCGCGATCCAAAGCCGACTGCTAACTTCAGGGCCAGCGTCCCAAAGCTGATTGCTAACTTCAGGGCCAGCGACCCAAAGCTGAGTGCTAACGTCAGGGCCAGCGACCAAAAGCTGACTGCTAACTTCAGGGCCAGAGACCCAAAGCTGACAACTAACTTCAGGGCCAGAGACCCAGAGCTGACTGCTAACTTCAGGGCCAGCGATCCAAAGCTGTCAGGACCGTTCTACACCTCCACGTTATGATCCTGGATAACAGACTGCAGCAGGGCAGACTGGCTAAGGAGAAGTAATCGAAGAGGGAAGGCTAACTCGTTACCCAAAAATGTTATGTTGAAGTCGGATGTGTCGGACTGAAAAGTACAATTATCGCAGTCAATCTATAAACTACGACACAATGCATTGCGTTCTCTGCACAACATCCTCATAATTGCAAATTCCATTTCAGGGCTTGATAACAGGAGTTTGAGAACGAACGTCGAAAAAAAAAGATTTGGATTTTGAATTTGATTTAAAAACAAGAGGACATAGACTTACCTTTCAGAAATGATATCGTCACGCATGGCTGAAAAATAAACAAAAAGATATTTAAGAGAAAACATTAAAACAAGACATTCATGAAATCATGTCTAATATATATAATATAGCATATATTTCACATAAGAGCAAGGAAGTAATAGTCAAACTATTTAAATCATTGGTGAGACCTAAATTGGTGGGCTGTGTCCATATAGAGTAGATATAAACATGCTAGAAAGGATACAAAAAAGAGCTATTAACATGATCACGGGGTTTCAGAATTAAAGTTATGATGAAAGACTAAAATAAAAACTGGTCTTCAGTGTCTCGAAACAGATAAGAGTTCGGGGTGACGTAATACAAGTTTATAAGTTAATAAATGGAAAGGATAAATTAGAACAAGAAGGCACAGTTACAAATTATTTAAAGACAGGTCCAGATTAGATATTAGAAACTATTTGTTTGGCCAGAGTTGGTGAATTCTTGGAATGCATTGCTGCAAGATGTAGTGGAGGCAGAGTCAGATAAAGTATTCAAAAATAGAATGGAAGCTCACAGTATTTTCAGTATTGGTGAAATGGAATAAATTAGTTTACAGAGTCTGTAGGGGCTTCTAAATTAGTATGGCTTGGTTTGGCTTGGCTTGGCTTTGTTTGGCTTGGCTTGGCTTCGTTTGGCTTGGCTTGACTTTATTTGGCTTGGCTTGTATTTATTTTGGTTTGGCTTTGTTTGGCTTGGTTTGGCTTTGTTTGGCTTGGCTTAGCTTGATTTGGCTTTTCTTGGCTTCGTTCGTTCTCAATCTCCCACTACCAAACACTGAAAGGGCTAAAGTAGCAGAATGTAGTCCAGAGAACGGAATGCTCTGTTTCGTAGTTTACAGCTTGACTGCGATATTTGCACCTTTCGGTCCAATACATCCGACTTTAGCAAGCATTTTTTTAGTACCGGGTAAGCATTCCCTCTTCGATCCTTTCTCCTTAGCCAGTATGATCTGCTGCAGTCTGTTATCCAGGATCACCGCGTGTAGGTGTAGAAGGGTCGTGGCAGCTTTGGTTTGCTGGCCCTGACGCTAGCAGTCAGCTATGGGTCGCTGACCACTGCAGCTCATGCGCTGCTCAGCACCTTGATCCCCTAAGCCAAGATAACGAAGTTAAGTTGGGTAAAGTATATCTGTCCAGATAGCGTACATCGATATCATGGTTACCGTCCTTGCCACTTACGTCTACCCATCTGTAAATGGGTACTTAGCTAAGTGTTAGCAATAATCAAAACCTTTCAGCACCCTACGGAGCACACGTCTTCAACATATGCATACCAATTTCTCCTGTTGCAAGTCCTCCGTTGAAAGTCTGTCTACCTATTTGTTTCGTTTTGTTTTCACTCAAACTCTTTTCCCCATGTGTGTTATCGTATATCCTACTTCTCTTGCATTGGGGATTCCAGGACAGAGACTGTCTTGTAATTCTATCAATTGGATTCCTTAAAGTTTGTTCTATCCAACGTCAGCACCCTGTCCTCACGCCATGTCCCATTGATATCTATCCCCCCCCCCCCCCCCCCCAAAAAAAAAACCCCAAAAATAACAAACAAAAGTTAAATTCTGTTTGTTGTTGTGAGTTCGCCCTATTTTTCTATTTCCCAAGGCGGTGGTGTGCCTTGCACTACGTTTTTATTTTGCGCCTGTCGGCTCAGTTCATCCGACTTCGGCATTCATTTTAAGGGTCTGCTTCCTCCTTCATTTTTCTAATGGTTTGTTTCTTTGGGGTAGCGGCCGGTGCTGTGATGGGGATCGAACCCAGCCCCTTCAAGTTGTGAGCCGTGTCACTTAACCAGCAGGCGACGCCGTCTCCTTATCCTATCAAATAATTGTAATCCATCCATTCCAAACAACCATTTAGTATGTACCTCTTTCATCGCTGTTTCTTGTTCTTTTCCATGTTTCACAGTCACACAATAGAATGAGCATTACATTGGAGTTGAACTTTATTATTTACGTTATGAACACATTTATCTCGATTCCCACAAACTCCCAAATGCAACAAATACTTCTCACGCATTCTTAGTTTGACCTCTGTCTGTATCACCTACTTTATCGGAGAACTGATACGCTAGTCCAGTCAGGCACAACATACTGACCAGGACGTCGTGTCAGTCAGGGTCAGGCACAACATACTGACCAGGACGTCGCGTCAGTCAGGGTCAGGCACAACATACTGACCAGCACGTCGTGTCAGGGTCAGGCACAACATACTGACCAGGACATCGTGTCAGTCAGTGTCAGGCACAACATACTGACCAGGACGTCGTGTCAGTCAGTGTCAGGCACAACATACTGACCAGGAAGTCGTATCAGTTAGGGTCAGGCACAGCATACTGACCAGAACTTCGTGTCAGTCAGGGTCAGGCACAACATACTGATCAGGACGTCGCGTCGATCAGTGTCAGGCACAACATGCTGGCCAGGACGTCGTGTCAGTCAGTGTCAGGCACACCATACTGACCAGGAAGTCGTGTCAGTCAGGGTCAGGCACACCATACTGACCAGGACATCGTGTCAGTCAGTGTCAGGCACAACATACTGACCAGGAAGTCGTATCAGTCAGGGTCAGGCACAACATACTGACCAGAACGTCGTGTCAGTCAGAGTCAGGTATAACATACTGACCAGGACATTGCGTCAGTCAGGGTCAGGCACACCATACTGACCAGGACGTCGCGTCAGGGTTAATACATTGACCAAGACCACCATCTCTCTTCCATGTAGCGTTCCTTGGAAACAGATTGTTTTCAAGACAGACTGGCTGACGAGATATGGATCGATGTGATCCCCGTAGTAATGAACACCGGTATATGAAGCCAAGCATAGTACAACCTCCTAGAGGACCTCGGTTCACTTTCATCAGTATGCTCGGGATGCAAGAACCAGTCGCTTAACGTCCTTTTCAGGACGTACAAAAGGGTAAACTTACTCTTTGTGGACATTAAATAACAACAACAACCTTCTTTGCCAATATTACAACCTCCACTACGGCAGCTTTTATCCAGAGAACTTGGCTTTACGTGTTTATGAAACAGGAAAAAACATGGCGAACGAGAAGAAGGAGCTCTGCCGAAGACGGATGTGTCGACAGGTGCAAATATTGCAGTCGAGCTGTAAACTAGCGACACAAGTCATTTCATTCTCAGAATTACATCTTGTTACTTGCAAAGCCCTGTACATGGCTTGGTATCGAGAGATTGAGAACAAAAAGGAGAAGAAGAAAAAAAGAAGAAAAATAAGAAGAAGAAGAAAAAGAAGAAGAAAAATACTACAAAGTTTTATTAATGAATCCACATCTTGTAGGAGAGTGTCTCTCCTCTCAGTATAACTATCGCTATATAGAATGCCCCATTTCCCAGTACACTGACTAGGCTGCTGTATAGGGGGCCTCGAGCTTGTGACGGCATCATTTTGGAAGCCCTAAATTGTTTTCTTAACTTAAAAAGATCACCAAAAAAGGTCTCAACTTCCTTTCCATTTTAGATTCTAGCCTTCCACCTGGCAAGTCGCGATGATAGACACTATATCAGATAAGTAGACAATTTTTTCCTTATATGT
The DNA here is from genome assembly GCA_036924085.1 of Ariolimax columbianus. Taxonomy (NCBI): domain Eukaryota; kingdom Metazoa; phylum Mollusca; class Gastropoda; order Stylommatophora; family Arionidae; genus Ariolimax; species Ariolimax columbianus. The sequence goes on from JAVGWX010000021.1 coordinate 44,893,066, forward strand.
TGATTGGCTAGTTCAGCATTGTTGTTCTTTGTTGTCCCTGATAAAGTCCTATTAGTCATAACGTAGGCTTTGTTTGTGTTCTTGTCTCGGTGCGGTATCTGAGCATACCCAATAACAAATGTTGATAAAACTGAATTTTAATCAATTTGAAACATTTTTTTTCATTAATTTTTTCCCACTAGACTCATTTTCTGCATAGTGCCAAATGAAAGGTCACTGGGGCACTTGCTAGATGCACGTGTCCTCATAATCTTTGTTTTTTTCTTCGCATAATTGGAATCCAGCTATTCAAACTGGCATGGTAATGTCTGTTGCCAGGCAGCCAAATACTTGGGCGATACATGGTAGGTATTGTACAACTTCCTGAGGCTTAATAGGCCTGGGAAATTCTCTTCGTATACTCTCAGTCCCATTCAAACCTAAAATATCGTTTCCGTATACTCTCAGTCATATTCAAACCTACTGTACTTCTCCGTATACCTTCAGTCAGCTCAGTCCCATTGAAACCTGTCGTATTGTCTTCGAGTAACCTCAGTCATATTAAAACCTACTGTCCCGTCTCCATATACCATCAAGTCATATTAAAACCCGCTATCCCGTCTCCGTTTATCCTCAGTCATATTCAAACCTGTTGTCCCGACTCCGTGTACCCTCAGTCATATTGAAAATCTACTATCCCCTCTCTGTGAACCCTCCCTCAACGAACTTCGTCCAAACACTTTCTGAAACAACAGACAAGGGGTCAATGGACTATACGTTTGTGCAATTTAACATTAATGTCTGACATTAAATGTAACGAAACAACGATTTTCAAAAAACAACATTTGAATGACATATCAAATATCCATCAAAATTTGATTGAATAACAAGTACCCCAATTTCATTTCACCAAGTTATCGGGGAGTTGGTTAAGATTGGAGAAATTGGAGCACACGCACCCGGATGTCAAGTTAAAAAAGAGCTTTTAAAAAGGGAATAATTGGAGTGGAAATGAAGACATCGCCAAGTAATGATGCGTCTATAGATCCTGTCTCCAACCGTTGGCAGAGGGCATGTATCTCAGGCTAGTTCGTTAGAACACAACAAGTTAGCTCAAGTGGTGAGTAGGCACGTCCCACGATGTCTGTAGGAGAGGAGCAACTGAAATTACAGAGTAATCTGCTGGTATTTGTCTTCCGTTTTTCAATAATGGCTCGGTGAGACGTTAATTTTTTCGGAACGAATTTTAATGCTGTCTATTTTATGTAAAGCTCTGTAGCTTGGAAGGTCTTTCAGGGAGATTGGAAGAGATAGAAGACTTTCAAACGCCCAGTCATTAGAAGCGCATCATTAGAATCCGATGGTGTGACATGGTTACCAACATTGATGTCGGCCGACAAACATATCTCGATATTATTGTTTCGTGATGGATCTTCATAAATAAACTACATAGAAGAGATCAAAGTCGCATCTTTCAGTTCCGAACAGGACATACTATAGTCAATAGTCACTTGAACCGCATGAACCCTCAGCACCTGCCCTCGTGTAGAAATTGCTCTCACCCTGATGAAACAGTTCGACACCTACTCATTGAGTGCAAGGCGCTTGCAGACATGAGGAAAAGATTCTTACAAGCACTGCCGACAATTGCCAACATACTGTACGGAGCAGTGAAACAACTGAAGAAGACCTGTATCAATATAAGAATAGCAGTGGACTGCCAGGAGCAGGCTTGATCAGCAGCTATTGAATAATAATAATAATAACAACAACAACAACAACGACATGGATCATCGTCACCTCTCTATTGTCGGTTATGTCGCCAACCCCCCTGATGATGTCTCAGCCCGCCAGACCCTGCATCTGAATGTTTAAATTACGGGTGATAAAAGACTTTTTCTCACATCTTGCGTCTCAAGCATTACCCACGAAACATCTGACTGTAACGATTTGCACGCATCACATCAAAACTATATGCCTCATTAATCTCAGTTGCAGAGACATACGATCGACGCAAAGAACTTTGGTCGCCAATGTGGATTATTATTTGTATTATTATTACTATTGTTGAGGGGAGGAAGATTAACGTCTGGTTAGGCACAACATGCTGATCAGATATGTTAGTCAGGGTCAGGCACAACATACTGATCAGACATGTTAGTCAGGGTCAGGCACAGCATATTGATCATACATGTTAGTCAGGGTCAGGCACAACATACTGATCAGACATGTTAGTCAGGGTCATGCACAACATACTGATCAGACATGTTAGTCAGGGTCAGGTACAGCATACTGGCCAAGACCCTCACCTCGGCTTCCTAGTAGCCCTCCCTGGAAACAGGCGGTTTTCATGGCAGCCTGTCAAACAAGGTGGGGGATCGACGTGATCCCCGTAATAGTGAGTAACACACATATGAAGCCAAGCATAACACAAATCCTTGGAGGAGGACACCGGTCCACTTTCATTAACACGCTCGGGATGTTAGGAAAGCTACTGCAACCCGCCACTTCACGTCCTTTTCAACACGAACAAATGTGTAACCTACTCATTGTGGGCATTCGCAAACAACAAGAACAACACTATTATTATTACTGTTATTATTACTATTATTATAATTTTATTATTACTATTATTATTACTATTAATATTACTATTATTATTTCTATTATTATTACTATTATTATAATTTTATTATTACTATTACTATTATTATTACTATTATTATTACTATTATTATTACTGTTATTTTGCTATTATTACTATTATTATTATTATTATTATTACTATTATTATTACTGTTATTTTGCTATTATTACTATTATTATTATTATTATTATTACTGTTATTTTGCTATTTTTACTATTATTATTATTATTACTATAATTATTACTGTTATTTTGCTATTATTACTATTATTATTATTACTATTATTATTACTGTTATTTTGCTATTATTACTATTATTATTATTATTATTATTATTATTATAACTGTTATTTTGCTATTATTACTATTATTATTATTATTACTATTATTATTATTACTATTATTATTATTATTATTACTACTATTATTATTATTATTACTATTATTATTATTACTGTTATTATAATGTTATCATTATTATTATTATTTACAGGATCATTGTGGTTTGTTCGCAGCCTTATTGTGGACTTCTCAGCTTTATGTATGACTGTTTTTTAGCCAGAATAATGACTGTAAAGAGCACTATTTAATGAGGACTATTTAATGTAGCAAGGACAACAACTGCTGGTTACTATATAATGGCTGTTTGTATCCGTAGCGATAACTATTTGTTATCTTTAGTAAGAACTGCATGTAGTCCTTGTGGAAATTGTATCCGTACACTGGTAGCTGCCATAAGGACTCCTTGTATTACTAAAAAGGATTGGTTCCAGCCTCATTTAGGATTAAAGCCATGTTAAGGATGGAGTATAGAAGTCATGAGAAATGTAGCCCTGATAAAGGCGACCTATATCAGTAATGTAAATTGCATGTGGTCCTGATAGAGGCAGCATGTAGCCGTAAAAAGAACTGTTTGTAGCCCAGATACAGTCGGGGTTGAGTCGTAATAAGAACTATTTGTAGCCCTGATAGGGCCCGGGTGTAGCCATAAAAAAAATTGCTTACAGCTTTGATACTGTTTGGATATAGACATAACAAAATGTTTGTATCGCTGATACGGTCTGGAAATAGCCACGAAAAGAACTACTTGTAGCGCTGATACGGTCTGGAAATAGCCACGAAAAGAACTACTTGTAGCGCTGATACGGTCTGGAAATAGCCACGAAAAGAACTACTTGTAGCGCTGATACGGTCTGGAAATAGCCACGAAAAGAACTACTTGTAGCGCTGATACGGTCGGGGAATAGCCGTAAAAAGAATTGTTTCTAGCCCGGAAACGGTTTGGGAATAGCTATTAAAAGAATTATTTGAAGCCCTTGTACGATCAGGGAATAACCATAAAAAAACACTATTTGTAGCTCCCATACGGTCGCGGTATATGCGTAACAAACATGTGTGCATCCCTGATACTATCGGGATATAGCTGTAAAAAAGAATCGCTTCTAGCTTTGAAAAGAATGACCAACGATAATAATCTACATGATTAGAAATCAGCTTATGTTGAGACACAGATAAAATAATAACCCACTTTACGACCCAAACGCCTTCATCGTGAGCCAAGGACAACACAAATAAAAACGACTTAATGAGCCCGAACGAAAAAGATGGAAACGGTAATGAGTTGTATAGATTTCCACTTTAACACTTTGTTTAGCATTGAAAATATCGATCTGTAGGCTATACTTATAAATATTTAGATACTTAAAGAGGTAAACATAGTCCCACAACAAGGACTGCTGTCAGGGTTGAAGTGTTAGAGATTTCATTGTCGTTGGTTTAAGAAATGGTAAACATTAGCATGATCAGCTCTGTTTCACGCTAGCTTGACTTTCCAGTAAGACAAGTACCATTTTACTGTTGGTTAGATATGAATGTGTCTCTCCCAGGGTGGAGAACTGTTCATTCCTTATGTGCAGCCCCAATATGGAACATAATTACATAATCCGAGAGAACAATATTAGAAAGATAGAAAAGGTAAAAAACCTAGGTATTGAGAGTGAGCAAATCCAGGTAGCAGTAATAAAGGCAAATGCAATGTAAGGTATAATAAAAAAAGATATATTAAACATAAGAGTATGGAAGTAAAACTGTATAAAGCATTAGTTGGACCTAGATTGGAGTACTGTGTTCAGATGTGGAGTCTTTATCGTAGAGGGGATATAAATATGCTGGCGAGGATATAAAGAATAGCGGCATAACTGATAGTGGGATTCCCGAATTATAGTTATGAGGAAAGACTAAGTAAATTCGGCCAAGAGTTTCCAGAAAAGAGAAAAATTAGAGGTGATTTAATACAGGTTTATAAGATAATCAAAGGAACGAATAAATTAGACTAAAACAAGTTTTTCAAAATAAAACCACCTTCAAAAACGAAAGCGCATAACTACAAATTAATTAAAGAAATGGTCCAGATTAGATGCCACGAAATATTTTTTTAGTCAGAGAGTGGTGAATGCTTAGAATGCATTGTCACATGAAATATCGGAGGCAGGGTCAATGAATTAATTAAAAATAGATTGTATAAGTATTTTTAGACCAAAGAATGTAAAAGAAACTGGTTGTATACATACTCTGCAAAGTCTTGTAAACCAGCATAATAGCTGCTAAGTTAAGTTAAGGCAATGATGTGCACAACCTAAAGTTATAAAATACGATTGTATTTTGTAATGCGCTTCATTAATGCTTAGATTAGCAGTATCAAGAGAGACGGGGACTCGGCGTAACACAGAAACAGACATAAAAGCAACGAATAATCAATATATTCGTTGTGTGCTTTGCACGTTTTCGTGGAAGCGAATCGCGAAAGATTTCCCGAGTTCAGCATATATAGTTAGTTTAGTTAGTTTTCTTTCCACTTGTGCCTTGTGCCGTTAAGCGTCGGAGAGATCTTAAGTCGTCTATCCTGCGCCAAATGCGTTGCGTCGGTCAATGTGAACCCTTGTCGCTGCACAATCACTCTAATGTCATCTATCCACTTGCCTCGCGGCCGCCCCCTTGCTCTTTAGCCAGATCTACCAGCGTTGTAAGCCATCAGTAGAAGATGATGAGGGTGTACTCTCATGAGATGACCAAACCAACTTATTTTCTGCAGCAAAAATATATATATAGCTTGGCTTCGTTCATTCTCAATCTCCCGCTACCAAAACATGGGCCTAAGTAGCAGAATGTAGTCCAGAGAACGGAATGCGTTGTGTCGAAGTTTACAGATTGACTGCGATATTTGCACCTTTCGGTCCAACACATCCGACTTAAGCAAGCATTTTTTGAGTACCGAGTTAGCATTCCCTCTTCGATCCCTTCCCCTTAGCCAGTCTGCTCTGTTGCAACCTGTTATCCAGGATCACCGCGTGGAGGCGTAGAAGGGGTTGGCAGCTCTGGTTATTGGCCCTGACGCTTGCAGTCAGCTATGGGTCGCTGACCACTGCAGCTCCTGCGCTGCTCAGCATCTTGATCCCTTATATATATATATATATTTACATATAAATATAAATATTATCATTGGTTTTTTCTGTCTTGTCAGGCGATAGTAAGTCGTGCTTTGAAATGTACCTACAGTTCATGACTATAACGAATGTGATTGGTAAGACCAATCCGAGCAGAGAAGCGTCTTTCACAGTGTAAGCAAGAAAAATATAGACAGTTTTGCGACATCCCATTCTGTGACGTGTCTTCTCAAACACTGAATCCTTAGCCTATCCGCTATCAGTAACAAATTTGTCTTTATTCCATGCTCAATCATGCTTTTCCATGCGACAAGATCAAAAGAGTCCTGTTCCCATGATCCCAAATCGATGTCAGCATCAATCGAATTTCGCACGCATACATCCTTGTACCGAAGTAGTGGCCGGTCCCGAGACCTATTCTCCAACTGTAATTCTCCATAGAGAAGATATTTTGGTATTCTGCCATCACCCATCCTGCGAGTTTGTCCCAGACATCGGAGCCTTCGAAGACCAGACATGGACAAGACAGTGACAGTGCCTGTTCTGTCCAAAACCGTTGCGTTGGTGATTTTGTCCTGTCACTCAACTCCTAAAATTTTGGCTAGGCATATCTATAGAAATACACACACACACACACACAACTACATACAAACAAATACACACACAAGCACGCAAACATACGCATACACATACGCAAACTCATACAAACATACACACACACCCAAATACAACATACACAAACACACACACACAAAAACACACACACATACAAACACATACATGCACACACACACATACAAACACACACATACACACATACAAGCAAATCCAAACACATACGAACATACACACTCACACACACCCATACACACTCACATACACACATACACACAAACACAAACATACACATATACAAAAACACATAAACTAATAACCACACACTCAAACCCACCCATATACAAATAGATACACACACATTCACACATTTACACACAAACACACACATACACACACATACAAACATAAACACAAACACATACACACATAAACCCACACATACACACATACGAAACTAGACACATATACACACTCACATATCAACACACATACACACATACATATACACACATACACACATATACACACATACACACATATACACACAAACACACATACACACAAACATATACACACACCTACGCACATACACGCACATGTGCACCCCCAAACATATTCATACACCTAAACACATACACACATATGCACACACGCACACATACACAGACACACACATACACACACACACACACATAGACACACACTCACACATACACATAAACACTCACCCATACAAGTATTTGCGTCTTTCGGAACAGATCACGTGTCGTCGTCGGTCTCTACGAAGATTCGGTGGATCTGATTGTCAGGAACTGTTTTATTGTTGGCGTAGAGGCCGAGGATATTACCGGTCCTCTATTCCAATCACGCTTTCAGAAGTGGCGTTGAACTATATTATGCAGAAACAGCGTTGGTGAAATATTCATTTGTCACGGACACATTGGAGACATCGTGACCTGGGGTGAAATGTCCGTTTCACAATCCCGACTCACCTGGTACGAATTCCATTGTGTCCAGTTTAGCAGATACGGCGTTTTTTTCTTGGTACGATCGCCTCTCTTCGTATAGAAAGTAATGGCAACATACCGTAATACACACATGCGAATAAACCTATAACAGCGAAATAGGTTGACAGTTGTAAGTAGCGATTTTCTGTAACGGACATGCAACTTACTTTTACATGGGTGAATTGAGGGTGCCTAGACGCCATGCTAGATCTGAAACTGCGATCCAACTCCAACAGCTTCCTTGCGTTGGTGTTTACTCTTCTCGTTTATTCTTCTTAAAATCTTATACTGGCCCCCATCTATTTGTCTTCCTTTGCTCCCCCCCCACTACTCCTATATTAATCTCACCCCCCCCCTCCCGGCTTATATCACCTTCTTTTTGTTCTCTCACTTGGATCAATATTTGGCCTTTTCTCCCTCACTTCTTACGTTCTCCTGGCCACCTTATTTAACCGCTACCCTTCATTTCCAGTCGAGCTTCCGACCCAACCAGTCACTTAGACAGACTGGGTCTACCATCAGATAAGTAGACTATTTTTTCCTTATATGTTGATTTGCTAGTTCTGTATTGTTGGTATTTGTTGTCCCTGATGAAGGCCTATTGGTCGCAACGTAGGTTTTGTTTGTGTTCTCGTCTCGATGCGGTATCTGACCATACCCATTTTTAAAGTTTGATTAAACTTAACGTTTATGAACTTATAATTTTTTTAAATTTATTTTTCCCATTACTCTTCTCGTGTGTTGTAAAACTTTCTTGTCTACCTCCAAAAGCAGTGATTTAGACTCTGATAAGACGTTTACCTTTATTAATGACGTATAAGATAACCACTTGTTGGCGTAGCGCAACTATTCGCAAGTTAAATACTGACGGTTCTTGCAATGAATAAACTTGACCAGGCTGGCCGGTTCCCGAGCAAACAGCACATAGGCAGCGACACCAATGGAGAAAGTATTCAATGAAACTTTTTGAGTGTCTTTATATCGGATCTTCTGTTCCCTTGGCGATCGCTGTCCTAAGCTCAGCATACAACAGTTGCTTGGGGAGGCGTACATCTGATATGCAACAACATGACCATTCCAACTGACCTGGGCTTTCTGCAGCAGCGTATGGCTGAGAGATAGTCTCGCCCTGCTGAGGGCTACATAATTGGGCACTCTATACTGCAATCCGATCCTAAGCAGCCTGCGGTGAAAGTTTACGTGGAAGTGATTACGTTTTCTGACATGTCTGCTAAAGTCTGTCCATGTTTCATATGGGTACAGAAGGGTGGTTAGCACAACAGCATGATACACATTGATCTTTATGGCGACACTAATTACTTGCCAGTCTCAAACCTTTGCTAGTTTGATGCCGCTGCCTGGGAGCTGCTTGCTCATAGCCGCTCAGACTAGTGCACTGCCATGACTCAGGGTGCTTGCATTGGGGAGCAGAGAATCATTACTGTGGTTCAAGAAAAGCCAAATGCACGAAAGAATAGAATGCAAGACGACCCAATTATTAACGCTGTTTATGTGTGCCCTACGTGCGGTAAAGTTCCTCACGCTAAAATCGGAATATACAGTCATGTGTGGTCACATCTGAATATCTTACGCTGTCGCCAACTTCGCTTGCGATGGGCAACTAACTAACTGACCGACCGATCGACTGACTGACTGACTAACTAGCTAACTAACTAGCTAATGAATTGATTGACTGTCTGACTAAATAACTAGCTTCTTGATTTGCCTCTCATTACTGTAATGAGGCATTCTCCGTGAGTATTTTTCCTTCTCGAGGGTACCAGACTGCAGTCCACATTCTCCAATGTTCCTCCTTTCTTCGAGGACGTGGCCTGATCCCCGATGTCTTGCCTTGTTTCGGTAAACATTTGCATCGCTCGCCAATGATAATTTCCGTACGTGGGAATTGTGGAGGTCTTGCTTCAGCTGGTTGAAGAGAGTAAAGTTGACCATGCATCTATCAATAGAGACGTCTGTCACTCTAAGTTTGTTCTGTATTGATTTGTAAGTGTCCATGTTTTAGCAGCATATACCATTACAGGAAGCACTGTGGAGTTGAAGCAGGAAGCACTGTTTAGTTGAAAAGAGAAGGACGTAGAGTCTGATCACGGCAACGTTCCAGGACTTCATTGGATGGACGATTTGGTCGTCCAAATGGCTCGGCGATGCCTTGTTAGTTCTGATTCTAAATTATTCTGCAGGACGTGAAGGCGTTCAAGACATCGGTATTCCTTAACGTCCTTCATGTTCTTCCCCAATCGAAGATAACTGGGCCAGAATGGACCAAACGTTTACTTTTATTAGTTCATCAATGTAGTATATTCATAATTATTTTGTCGTGGAAAGCCTATTGTGAAACTTGTTCCAGGGAACCCCGTTTGAGAAACGATGTGGTAGAGTGCCAAGTTCTCTTCTTTGCTGCCTAGTCTATTTTCTAACAGTAAGTTCACCCGTATGCAGATGGGTCGATTGGAGCGTGTTAATAACGGGGATTGAATCCGGTACATTTGGCGTGAGAAGTGAGCTCTCTACCTCTCTGAAGCTGTTTGACAGTTTCCCAGAACACAAGTTTGAGCGTCCAAGATTGACCGGATGAGTGGTAACTGAAACTAAATATCAACCAATCACGCGACGAAGCCAGTTGTTCAGTATCCCTGAACCTTAGGCGAGCCAATGTTATTGAATTCATCTCCAGTTTTTCTAGCCTGTACACTTTAGACATAACTTCGAGAATTGTTCCGAAGACTGGATATAATATGGAACATAATTACAGAATGGGAAAAAACAATATTAGAAAGATAGATAAGGAAAGGGACATAGGGGTTATAAGAGATCATACAGGAAAGGTGAGTGAGCAAGTTAAGGTAGCAGTGAAAAAGGCAAATGCAATGTTAGGTACGATAAAAAGAAATATTAAACATAGGAGCAAGGAAGTGATTGTCAAACTGTATAAAGCTTTAGTTAGACCTAGATTGGAGTATTGTGTACAGATGTGGAGTCCTTATCATAGAGGGGACATAAACATGCTGGAAAGAATACAAAAAAGAGCGACAAAGATGATAGTGGGATTCCAGAATTACAGTTATGATGAACGACTCAAAAAAAAACCGGCCTACAGTGTCTCGAAGAGAGAAGAATTCGTGGTGACTTAATACAGGTTTATAAGATGATCAGAGGAATGGATAAATTAGACTATAAAAAGTTTTTTAAAATACAGCCACCCACAATAACAAGAGGGCAGTGAACAGTTTCAAATATCCGGGCTCAACAGTCACTGATGAGTGATCAAAACCAGTGGTCCTGGCCAAAATAGCACAAACAACAGCAGCGCTAGCTAGATTGTAACATATATGGAACGATTAACGACTCTCGTTTACTCCCTCTTGACAACAACTTACGATTACAAAGATGCTTTAGACATATGGGAGTGCCAAAGACGGATGTGTCGGACCGAAAG